>BQNB010010579.1:0-81498 GCA_026074375.1 Tanacetum coccineum | reverse complement strand
TCAAGACCATGTTCGTCGGTGAACATCTCAGAAATGGTATCATCCAGATTGTCATCAAGAGAATTTTCATCAACCGAATCTTTAAGAATAGAATCCATATCCTTTCTAGGATCATGGTTAAGCAAATACTCTAATTCTAGAAGATTGGATTCGACATCAAAGGGAAGATCATCATTTCCTGGTGGAAATGTGATATGAGCGAGTTCATCGGCGAACTCCTCAAGAAAATAGTCGCTAGTCTCAGAAATGTGGAGACTAGGTGAAGAAGAGGTGGTACTACCACTTAACAAATTATCACAAGGAAGGAGAAGAGATGAATCACTTGCTAGATAAGCTTCGAATTCTTCCTAAATTAACTCACTTTCTTCGAGGGAGATAAGTGTGGGGGAAGAAGAAGACTTGGTCTCGGTTTCCAAAATCAGAGTGGGATTGCCACTCGATTGATTATCATAATACGGAGGGAGATCTTTGGTTTTATCAAGATTTAGCAAGTTCTTAATAATATCTTCATCCGGATCAAAGATATCATCATTAACTTCCGGTGAAGTTAAATTGGTATGAGAAGAGACAAGAGAAGTGGGATTGCCACTTGGCTGATTTGTTGCAAACAAATCTTTATGAATTTCCTCATGTGAAACATTGTAGACATCAATAATGTTGATTGATTCTTGATGAGGTTCGTTTGAATAGCTTGAAGAGTCATTTCTCATGTTCAAGATTAGTCTTTCATTCCCGACACGGAGAATCACTTCTTATCCATGAACGTCAATCAAAGCACGAGCGGTCCGTAAGAATGGTCTTCCCAAAATGAGGGGGACACGCGGATCGCTTTCATAATCAACAATGACAAAATCAGCGGGGAATGTGAACTTTCCAACCGGAACAAAGACATCTCTTGCAATTCCTTTCGGAGTGCAAATATCACGGTTAGCAAGTTCAAGAGTCATTTGGGTGGGAATAAGCTTGGGTAATCCTAACTCTTTCCACACCGAGAGTGGCATCAAGTTGATGCTAGCACCTAGATCGGCTAGGGCTTTGCACTTGAGCTCATTAAAACCACACGGAATGAGAAATTTCCCAGGGTCACCTAGCTTTTCGGGAAGCTTCTTTAGGATAACCGCTGAGCAATTTTCACTAACAGGTGTGTTTGCCAATTCAATAAGCTTCTCCTTGTTGGAAAGGAGAGACTTAAGCATCTTTTGATATTTTGGGATTAAAATCAATGCATCGGCAAGAGTGATATTGATATGAAGCTGTTTAAACATTTGCCAAAACTTGTGTATTTGGACTTCATCTTTTTCTTTTTGCTTTTCTTGATTCATTCTTGACGGATAAGGGATATTCGGGTGACGAGGATCCCTTTGATGAATCACAAAATTTCTTTGTTTCGGAGGTTTAGCTTGTTGGACGGGAGGAGGTGGGACCTTGATGGTAAACTCAGAGTTATCCTGGTCCGTTAAAATCTCCTCTTCACGTTCATCCTCCTCCGGATTTATGAATGGAGGAGGGATAGGAACGGAAGGTCCATCAAGAGCAAGACCACTTCGAGTGGTAATGGCTTTCAATTCACCTTTTGGGTTAGCAACGGTGTTGCTCGGGAGAGATCCCGTACCCGATGAAGAAGCGGTATTCATTTTGATAAAGTTACCTAGCATACTTTCAAGCCTTTGATTCGAAGTAGCCAAGTTGTTCATTTGAGTTTGCATTGAATTGATCTTGTTTTCATTAATCCTGATGTAGTTTGTTAATTCTTGCGGTAAAGCAACCGGAGGTTGGGTATTAGGGGCTTGATAATTTTGAACCTGATTCTGATTATGATTAGCACCCTGGAAAAACTGATTTCTACCCTGATTGTTACTTTGGTTGTTTCCCTGATTCCGGTTTTGATAAGGCTGAACCTGGTTGTTTTGATTTTGATTGCTTCGGTTTTGATTTTGATTCACATTAAACCCTGGTGGTCCGAGATAATTGTCCGAACGATAGCTAAGCAGATT
Source organism: Tanacetum coccineum (assembly GCA_026074375.1). NCBI lineage: Eukaryota > Viridiplantae > Streptophyta > Magnoliopsida > Asterales > Asteraceae > Tanacetum > Tanacetum coccineum. The sequence continues at coordinate 79,504 of BQNB010010579.1, read as the reverse complement.
GCGGTTACCTTGAGGTTGGTAGGAATTACCACCTTGATTGTAGGCTCCCACAGCATATACGTTCTGATTTTGGCCAACGGTGGCTGGACAATCATTGTAAGAATGAGGACCACCACAAGTCTCGCAACTCGGTGTTACGGTATTAACTTGTTGGTTTGTTTGAAGCAAAACAAGTAATATCAAGCAAGAATGAGCACTAAGCAAACAAAAATAAGCACATACACTAGCCAATAAGCAATAGGCAGAAAAAGGGCAAAATGGACAGATTTGGACCAAAACTCAAACAAAGCACTTAATGAGCAAACAACAAACATACATAAGCATAAACAATGATAATAAGCAATAAATGACATAAATAAGCCTAAATAAGCACTGCTACAGTGGAAATAAGCAAAATTTAAAAGAGAGCTTACAAAGTGTCCAAGCTTTTGGCAAGAGTATAAGCTTTCCAAAGCTTATTAACAAACCTATATGCTTACCATAAGCTCTAAAACCCATGGCTCTCCATTATTAACCATGCTCCTTGCTTTCTTCTTTTTTTATATATATATATTTTTTTTAATTTTTGAGTTTTTTTTTGACAGAAAATGAAACGAGCTTATATATAAGCTTCTAATCTCTTAAAGGCTTATAAATGAGCTTAATAAAGAGTGTTTAAGAGACAAAAATTTAAATGACAAGAATTTAGGGAAAAACAAGTAAATTGCATAAAGATAAATGACAAGAAATTTAAAGACAGAAAATTAAAGTTGCAATGTATTAAAAAGACAGTATTAAAGGGTACAAATTAAGGTTACAAGCTTTTGCCTTGAAAACACTAAAATTCGACCCCCTAAACTAAGATACATAAGCTTATATTTATACTAAAACCCTAATGAGGACTTGTGCTTCTTCATATAGAGAGACCAGATGTGTTTTTGTTGTGTGAGGAGAAACCCTAGCAAATCTCAGCCATCCATTTGCCTTTGTGCCCAAGTTCTTTAATCACGACCCTTCATTTTTTGTCCAATAAGGGTTTGCAAGATTGCCAAGGTGGCTCTTGTCTTTTTATGAGGTGGGGGGAAGTGGGATTAATGTATTTTGTTGTTATGTTGCAGGGTAAGAGGACAAAGAAGATGAATAGTGACAAAAAATGGTTGGCGGGAAAAGTGGTTTGTGGTACTCTGTTTGTAAAGTGACAGGGGAGAAGTTTGAGGTTAAGGCAACTTTGGCCCTCCAATGTTATATCTTATATTGCAATGAACGTCCCTTGTGGTGATATAGGTTTTGTTGTTGGCAATTATGGTCCCTGATTGTGTTATATGGTTTATCAATCACAGTCCCTAAGGACTTAACAGGGTTAGGGTAAAAAGGGTTAAAGGGCTAACGATTCTTGGGCTTTTGTTTTGGCAGTTTGGGCTTTAGGATTTAAAAATGGCAATGGGCTTTTTAAGCCTTAAAGGCTTATTTAGTCTTTATATAATATTTAAATGGACTGACCCGGCCCATTAGATGGGTACGGGTGGGCCCATTTAATATTTCTTCGATGTCGGCTTCGGTTTTGACCGTTGACTTTTTCCGGGTTGACTTTGACTTTGACTTGTTGACTTTGCTTCGATTTTGACTTTGGCTTTTCCACGCTTTTCCATTCCGTGCTCGGTTTTGTCCGTTTTTGCTTGGTTTTTTCGTCCTTTTCTTGGATATCCGTTTCCTGCACAATATAAATGAAAACATACAAATACAATGTATTTTTGGGTACGTTTTTGGTCATTTAAGTCCGGTTTTAATGAAAAAGGGTATGTGTATTTAAGCACATACCAATTGTTCTGATGCTCAAACTAAAGTTAATATATATAACTTATAAGCACAACAAATATTTTTAAAAAACACACTATCAATGTTTAATAACATCTAAAGCTTAACTATGTTTCAAAATAGGGTGGAGGCTTTGCTTATATATAGTTTTTTCTCTTGAAAGTTTTCCTTTTCAAGCGATGTGGGATAAGTATACTAACCATGCCCTCCTATAATTTCAATTTCTCTTGAATATTTTGATATTTTTCAAACATCATTTCTTTTATTTTTTTTGTCGAAGTATTTCTAGTTTGAAAGTAAAGAAAAGGATAATAAACCTTTATTATTTTTTAATTTTAAAACAAAAATGAGATTGTTTGTTGCAACTTGCAACAATTATATTCAAACTGAGTTTAAATCATGCATAGAGTTGTTTTATTTATAATGCTACAAGAATGTGTTTTTCCTGATTTCAAACACGTATAACAAATAAACAAAGCAAATACCCCATTATCCATTAATCAATATTTATAACAATATTCTCAAACCATGTGTTTATTAGAGAACTTCATTTTTAGGTGTTGCATCTCCTTCTTCAACAGCTTCCGTCGCAGACAAGGCGGCATAAAATAAAATGAAACTAAAAAATTATAATTACATGGTAATAGTTAACCTAGTATATTGTAACATTGAATTAGTGTTATGATAAAATATCGAGTAAGATTAAGCACCTATAAAAATTAAGAAACACTATATATCGCTTGAGATGTGATATGATCATCTTATAAAATTTTTCGTATGTGATTTATATGTTACTAGATCGATGTGCTCGTGCACAACAACATGACTTTATAGCGACAAGCTTTTATAGTTGCATGATTATTTCATACGTTATTTTATAAACATAAGTTCAAATATGCTTCATTTTAACTTCAAATCACTTTTCATTTTATCAATTAGACTTCTAAACCTTTTTGCCCCCACTACCAAAACTGGATTATGAAGTCTCAAACTAATCGGCTTTTGCCATGTCTTCATCTCATTATCACTTGTTGACACATAACATCTTAGCGTTCCAGATGACGAATTTGATCGAAAAAACGAATTGGTATTGGGTGCAGGATTAGGACGCGGGATGAGATGTTATATAAATTGCCCAATAAGCGTGTGAAATTTGGTGGTATACAACGAGCATGAACTAAGTTAGGTAATACAAATTAGGTAAAGTTTAGTAGCTAAAGTGGATAAATGCAAGAGGTATATAAAGGCTCGATGATGTTATATTAGATAGAATTTTTTTCAAAAAAGATTAAAATATTTATATAGTGTGTATGTTTGAATATCGTGGCCGTTGTCTTTTTTATTAAGATGCATTTAATCAAGTTAGGCGAATCCTATGTAATTTTTGTCCTTGAGGGTCAAAGTAAATTGCTTAGTACTACTTTGCTTCGTTTTTATTTCACTATCATTTTCGAAAACTAAGTGAGATGCATCTAATGGTTTATATATGCATTCAATTAAGTAGAAGCATCTCAAATGGGTGGTTATAATAATTTATCATCCTTCTCATTTTAAGTTTTCTTACTTATGTATGCTTTTATGTGTGTGGCTTGTTTATATGTATTTGTGTGCATGACATATAACTATTAACTTGCGACTCGACTCTCATTCAAAATCGTATATTTTAGCACGCAACTTATATCATAAATCAACTCGTAAGAGTGAAATATAACATAACCCTTATTGGCTCAATGTCACACTCAACTTCATCAAATATCAAATTAGCTTAAAATTTACTTTGATACTCCATAATCCATGATGTATGTCATGTCTATAGTTGTTATACGTGAATGGCTTGTTTATTAGAAAGAGTTACAATGCTTTCTATAAGTTTATAAATCAATATAATTTGATTGAAACATGTTTAAAGATCATTCTATAAAGCAAAAGTGTGTAAACTTAAATCACTCAACACTTATGCAAATAAAAACGCACATTCAAATGCTTTATATAAGTTTAGGTAAGATAAATAAGTGTATTTATATAGATTAAACTTAAAAGAGTTATCATTTAGTTGTTTAAAAAAACTAGTAATAACCAAAAAATAATAGTGTACTTATTAGATATAGAAAATGGAAGTAAAAAAGAAAAACCCATGTTAAAAAAAAGTAAAAGAAAACACATCCCACATAGAAAGAGAGAGTAGGAAAGAAAAAATAAAAAGCCTATAAACAAAGTATTAAAGAAAAAAGAGGAGATTTACCTTTCAAGTAAAATAAGTTATAAATAAATATATAATACAACTCTATCTGCTCTAATACTACGAAAAAAATATATATATTTATATAGATTATATATATATCATTTTATTATATATATATATATATTTATATATATATATATATATATATATATATATATATATATATATATATATATATATATATATATATATATAACTTTAAAATAAAATAAGCTTAAAAATTTATATATTAAGTGTTGGCTTGTTAAGCTCGAGTAGCTCGTTCGTCTTGTTCGACTCGTGATATTTAAATGAGTTTTCAAACGAGCCGAGCCAAATATTAGTTTTCAAAGCTCGGCTCGTCAAACTAATCGAGCACTAATATTTGTTCGAGATCGACTCGAGCTCGTGAGTATTAAGCTCGAGCTCGAGTAAAACAAGCTCGAGTTCGAATAGCTCGTTAAAAGCTCGGATCGTTTACACCCCTATGCATATACTACAGGGAGTTAAACAAGTTGACCATCAAGAACCGCTATCCTCTCCCTAGGATCGATTGCTTGTTCGACCAATTGCAAGGCTCGTGTTATTTCTCTAAGATAGGTCTTCGAGCTGGTTATCATCAGCTGAGAGTGCATGAATAAGATATTCCAAAGACCGCATTTAGGACACGATATGGTCACTTTGAGTTTACGGTTATGCTTTTTGGGTTAACCAATGCACCAACATTTTTCATGGACTTAATGAATCGGGTGTGCAAGCCTTATCTAGACAAGTTTGTCATTGTGTTTATCGATGATATCTTGATCTACTCGAAGTCAAAGGAGGATCACGAGGTTCATTTAAAGTTAGTTTTAGAGCTACTGAAGAAGGAGAAGTTGTTTGCCAAGTTTTTCAAGTGTGAATTCTGGCTACAAGAAGTACGCTTTCTCGGACACGTGGTTAACAGCAATGGTATTCACGTGGACCCTAGCAAGATTGAAGCAGTGAATAATTGGAGAGTATCTATGACACCATCTGAGATACGATCATTTATGGGATTGGCCGGCTACTATTGGCGTTTCATCGCGAATTTTTCTAAGATCGCTAAACTCCTTACTTCACTGACACAGAAGAATCAGAAGTATGAGTAGGGCATGGAGCAAGAAGAGGCTTTTCAGACATTGAAGGATAATTTGTGTAATACACTAATATTGTCATTGCCTAATAGACCAAACAACTTTGTGGTTTACTACTGATGACATTAAATAACGTATATTTTATAGCATCATTTATCCCATGTATTTAACCCATTTTATCTGATTATTGCAAAGAATTGTTACTTAATCGGTTTATATTTTATTTTGTAGTAATTACGAGTATTGGTGAATGATTTGCAAAAGGCACGATTTTGGAGCTAATGAAGATTTTGAAATTATATTCTGAAGACCAAAAACGCCGTATCATCAAGGAAGATAGATACGCATATTCCGTGCCTGCTCTCACACAAGACCACAAAGGAAAGAAGATCAAATATCGCGTATCAGGAAGAAGTCAATAAAACGCCATATTAAAGATGTAGTATTGTGAAATATTCTAGAAGATATCAAACAGTGGCCCATACTTCCAAGAAACTCAATAACGCATATCCAATCCCTTGGATAAGCCGTATCGAACCGACTTCCAGGCCCTAAAAATACAAATCTTAAAATAAGTTTTAAGTGTGTCTAAATCATATTCTTGATACTAAACCACAAAAGTTAAATTTTAGAGGAAGAAAAAGAGTAGAGCGGTCTTGCAAAACATTCCTAATCCATAGGAAGACATCGTGTATTTCTTATTCTTTTGTTATGTTCAGTTTTTGGTATCATTCGTTAACTAGTTAGTTTACCTTTGGCTAAAACAATTACTCTGTGCATTAATTATGATGTTTGAAGGCTGGGATAAGACCTCCAGTATTAGCATTCTTTATGAAGATATGAATGTTTGTTTTGTTTATATGCGAATTGCTTAATTTATCGTTGATTGCTTGTTATGTTTATCAATATATACTTGTTTACGTACTTTTTGTATGGACCTATCATTCAAACTGGATCTGTGATACAGGACCAAGTAATCTAGGATGCGGGAATAATCTCCATATAGGGATTTATACATCTAGAATCATGAAATCACAAGTAATGTCCTTTTAAAATCATGCTAAGGATACATTCTGGTAACAAGTTAACGGAAACAGCCTTGGTTTTGACATGTGATAGTAGGTGACTCTAGATAATTCACCAAAATTGTTCTCATTCCATGGATAGTTGACTACTTGGTCTACTAGTGTATAAATTTCCATAAAGCAGTAAGTGGTTAAAGTCTTTAAGAGTTTAGGGTTTAACAAGTCACCATTTACTTTATTCCCTAATATAGATTATAATCAGGTATTTAAGGATGATTAATGCGGAACTGTGCTTAATTGTGACAGATTATTGTGTCTAGGTCTTAGATGAAAGTAGCCTAAGTTAAGAATGATATCCTCTTCGAGATAAGTATTATTGCAGAATAAACAAACCAACTTGGATTGAAGCAAATTTATACCGAATATTAATATCCGTTTGAAAATTTCTAACAAAAATAATTCTCAATTAAGAGAAATATAAGGTAAAAATCTCACAAAAGAAAACACAATTCGTATATTTTTATCCGGGAAGTATTGTACAACTCGGGTCGTGTCCCAACGAAATCGTGAATTGAGAATTTGGAATATTCGGATTCGAGCTTAGAATGATAAAGGATATTTGATTTGTTGATTATACTACAAATTTAATAGCAAGAATTAAAGAAACAATGAAATAGCACGAAATTTAAATGCACAAAACGTATTAAATGCAAGCTAAAACTGAAATTTAAAAACTAAGGCACGATTTTTAACAAATTTTATACCTAAAAATCACAAATCTAAAATGAAAATTTTATGAAAAAGAATTGGAATTTTTTATGTATTTTTTAATTTTTTATAATTTTTCTAAGATTTAATGATTTATCAAAAATAAACTTTTTCTAAAAATTAATACTAAAATTTTTCTTTTATTTTTCAAAAATACTAGATTTAAAATGAAAATTTTAGGAAAAAGAATTTTAATTTTTCAACTATTTTATATTTTTTATGATTATTCTAGAAAGTAAATACTAAAACTATTTTAATTCCTAGAAAATACAAATTTAACTGGAAAAATTTAGAAAAATGATTTTTAGAAACTAAAAGGTGCGAAGTTTAAAAATAAAAAGCCCTAATTTCTACTTTTTATTTTTCAACTAATTGGATTTATTAAAATTCTAACCTAATTACTATTAATATTTTTAATGATAAAAAGGAAAATTAAAAGAAAATAGGAAAGACAGGGTAGGAAATGAACTAAAGGAAAGTTAAGGGTAGGTGGGCTAAGTTTGGTAAATTTACACAATAGTGAAAACGGGTACCCTCGTAGTTTAAGAAAAGAACAAAACAGACCCCGCACTTGAGCTTATTTTTGGCTTATTAAATTTTGAGAATTAGCAAAAACTTAAAACTACAAAGTTGCTTATCAGCTTAATCTAAACAACTTTAATAAAGGCACATTCCACTTTAGACCAAAGATTAAGCTAGAAAATAAACAAATAGTATGCTGTCACAGAAAGTAAGAGTTTGAATAGATTTTTGGATTTTTGCTTATTGTGAGCTTAATATTTGATAAAAGCTGAGAATAAAAGATGCTTATTTATGCCTAAGATGTGTATTAAAGGTTTCTAAACTAATATTACCCTAGTGTTAACAATATTAGAAAGAAAATGAAGCTGGAAAATGCAAAGTTCAATGAAACAGTTTTTTAGCTTTTTTCCTTATAAGCTATCAAGCTTATTTTTAGACCTTAAGGGCTGAGATTTAGAAAATAAGCTAACCTAATAGAGTGAGTTCTACTTAGGTACAAGGTTTTATTAAACTCTACAAGGAAATGAGAGAAATCAAAATGGAAAAGTGGCAAAAATTATGCTAATTTGAAATTTGCACTTGCTGGTGCAATGTGCCTTGCTGATGTGTTTGGCAAGGGCAGCCAAATACAAGTTATACTTCAAATTCAGAACTCTTAACAAAGTACTAAATGCTTTTCTAAAGGCCTTAACTAATTATATGCCCTAAATGCTTATAAAATTCTAAATTCCAAACTTACTTAAACTGTCAAACTTGCCCTGGTGCTGGCACAAGAAAATTCTACTCTAAACTTTTAAATTTGTCTTACTACCTTCTTAAAACTAATCTAAATTTAGCATAATACCTAAGCACAACTATCTCATCTAGTTACAATGTAAAATCTACTTAAAGTATCAATTAAAGCTTAAACCAAACACCACCTTATTAATTCTGTCTCAACTATTTTTAGCTTAAAAGCTTATTTAAACTCTAAAACAACTTGAACCTTATATCCACTTCAACTAATTATGACTTAATAAAACTACTTAAACTGTAAAAAGCCTAGCTTATGTATGAGAAATAAGCACTTACTCTATTAAGCTCTATACACTACTAATTATAATAGAAAGTGATAGTGACATTTTACTAGTTTTAAAGCTAAAATGGACTGAAAACAATGCAAATTTGAGCTAAGTAAACATAATGAACAGGATTTAAATGAGGACTTAACAGAAATAAGCAAGTTGAAAATAAGCTATGAATTGGCTTAATTGAAAATAAGAGAAAGTGACCTGAAAATTGAAGAGTCTTCTTCACCTAGACATCCAAGTGAAGAGTCTAGGTGATCCTAATGGCTTCCTCAAGCCTCTAACCCTTAGGAATCACAATAAGCTGAAATTTGAGCTTATTAACTCTTTGCTTCCCAAAATGAACTCAAACGTATTCAAGTGATCATGATCTTAATGTGAATAGGTAAAAATGAGTAGATTAAAGCTTAATGAACAAAATTAAACTAATATTGAGCTTATGAGAATCAATAAGCTCACTTAGCTTATTTAGAGCTTATTGATCAAAAACGATTTGAAATTTAAATCAAAGAACACAAACACTTTTAAAGTAGATTGATATTAATAAAATTGATAAGTACAAGTGAAAAGGAAATGATTACAAGAGCTGAAAAGCTTAAATGCTTAAAGTAAAAGAGCTTAATTGCTTAAAACGAAAAATTACAAAGTAAATGTTTAAAACAGAAAATTAACTACTGAAAAATGAACTCCTAGACTTCTATTTATAGAGGAGGGGTGAAGAGAGGGAAAGGATTCTAGAATGCTCCATCCAATCTCATCCGTTTGATCATTTGAGCTTATTTGTGGCCGTTTGATGGATTTAGTGAGGTGTTCGATCCAATAGGGGCTTGCCACGTGTTTAATTGTGATTGGTGAAGAGTTTATGAACGAATTGAGGGTTTAAAAGGGAGCGGGGCTGTGAAAAATGCGGGATTGGGTTGTGTAGGCTTTTGGCGGGAAATGCTGTTGGGGTGGTTAGGGGATGCGAATTAAGCGGGTTGTTTGTTTAAAAGTATGGGATAATGGCAAAACAAGTCCCTCTCTTTGCTTCCGTTTTTTCTAGTTATAAAGAGGTTTCAGAATGGCAAGATTAGTCCTTGTGGTCTTAATTTCTTTTTCTCCCTTTATACAACAACTTTCTACTATTGGCAACTTTGGTCCTTGAGACTTTAAAACTTCAAAATAGCCTTTAAACTTTGGAGACTTGACAATAATGGCCCCTTGACTTCATTTTGGATCTTTGACTTCCTTTATTGTTATCTTTGACTGAGTTTGACTGATCCGGCTGTGATTTCTGGCTGATTTCTTCGTCTTGCTCTTGACTCTTTGTCTTTTTCTCATTTCTTGTCGGTTTTTGATCGTTTTTGCTTCTTTTTGTCTTTTCAATCCTTACCTGCACAATTGGACACAAAAGCACACATTTTCTATTCTTTTGGCATTTAATTGGCTTTTATTTGGCAAAATCCCGGGGTATTTATTGTAAATTAGGGCCAAATATCAAAAATTCCCAAACTTAAAGGATTGCGTTGTCCTTCACGCAAATGTTATGAAATGTACACTTTGTTAACTAAGAAGTTTCCCAAAATGCCCTTGTTCAGAACCTTTTAATGAATTACCTTTAAACAAAACTTTCTCGTTTTTCAACATTTAATCTCTTGAACACGCGTTAATGGCAATCATTGCAAGTTTGCAACTTTTAGGCTCATCGAAATAGGCTACTCCCGATTAATAGAGCACAAAAGAGGAAAATTCGTCATCCTTGACTTTTCACTAGACTAAACAAAGCTAATAAACAAGATCATTGTCAATATAAGTCCAAATGATTAAGCTCTTATACTTATAACTTGTGAACTTTTCCGTCACCGGGAATAAATTAATTGATTAAGATGTGTGAACTCTTTTTTAACCTCAACCATAGGATTCAATTTATATTCTAGTTGAAAGTTCATCTAAGCTTTACAAATAAGCCTTGTGAGCTCAAATGTTAATAACATAGATAACCTCGACTCAAAGCTAAAAGAGATTCGGAAACAAAACTTATAAATTGATTTGAGAAAATGAAATTTTTAACCATTCTTTTTATTTTCCATGTACTATAATTATTTTTTCTTGCAATAGGAATGTTGTTCTTAGTTCGAACCCCTACTTAGGCCTTTCTCCCAAATAGGATATCGCAACAACAACCGGTGTTCTTAGTTCGAACCCCACTCGCTGCTAACGTTTGTGTGCTAGGTTATCGCGACAACACCTTTTCCTTACAAAGCTTAGAATTCCAAAGTCCCTTAGTTGGCAATCATCACTAGGCCAGCGCTACCTAGTGATGATATGCCTTCGGAACCTTGTATCTACGTACATAGTTTTAATCCTTGTGCGGACCGCATCGAGTTCTTTTCTCTCTACATGGATACGCCAACGATTAAATAAAAACTACATATAGCTTTGGTTATTCTATTTTTGCGAATGCTCTCCATGGCACGAAAAAATAATGCTTTTGCATTAGAATTGCTTCAAATGGGCATTCGTTTTTTATAATTATCTTTTTGATGAATGGAATAAAACCAAAAAAAAAAAAAAAAAAAAAACAAAAAAAAAAAAAAAAAAAAAGAAAAAAAAAAAATAAAAAAAAAAAAATTTCAACAAAAAAAAAAAAAAAAAAAATGAAAAAATAATTAACATAAATAATGAAAAAAATAAATTTCACTTTAGGAAATCAACTTATAAATTTGAAACCAAAAATCTTACTTACATAATAAAATGAATTCTTTTTCAAATTGTAAGACTTTTTCTAAAGACATTGGTTGACTTAGTTAAATTAAAAAAAGCACGTATGATTAGATGTGTTAAGAGCTTGTGGGAGTAAAAAGACACAAATCATTCATATAAGCTTTAGGTTTTCCAAATAAACCTTGCTTAAGCAAATACACTTATATTTAACTACATCATTTCTTGTTCTTCACATTTTAAAATCCAAAGCAATAGGATTTGTGAAAGCTTGGCCCTACAAAAGGTAGGTTAAAGAACTAGCTAGGGCATTTTCACCCGGTCAAGTCAAAATTAACTCCTATTTACTACCAAAAAGTGGTGTTTTTTCTCCTCAAACTAAGCTTCTTTTGAGCTTCTTTTGTAAGCAAAAATTTAAATTTTCCACTTTTTCACAAAAAGGCAATTCAAAAAGATTCAAACAAGGTTGCGTGAAGTGCAAGTCAATATCGAAGATATCCTTCCCCAAACTAAAATGAAACTTTGTCCTCAAAGTTTAAAAATAAGGGTCAAAAGGAATCTTTAACAAAAATTCTAAGGTCTTGCCAAAAGAATAGATGTTAGTTCGATAAAGACAAGGATAAGAGATTAGAGTTTTCCCATTTATGAAGAGAAGATTGGAGACCATCGATGGAAATTGTGGGAATTGCTTTGTCCTTCCACAATATTGAACCATGAAGCTTCCAAAATCCGGAAAACCTAGACAAAACAAACAACCAACAAGAGACGAAAAAGAACAAGCTTCCTCTCTTCTTTACATTGTTAGCTCAAAACATCTCTAAAACGGCTTAGTTTTTGTTAACCGAGTACAAGCTATACTCGCCCCCGAATTAATTTGTCCTTGGGGAAGCAAAGAAAATAGAAAATGAAAAAGAATATAAAAGGATAAGCATGGGGTGCCTCCCACGAAGCGCTTGTTTATTATAGAGTCCCCTTCGCTTGACTCTTTCCCCAAACTAGTTTTTTATGGTGGATAATAGCAATGGTGAAGAAAATCTAAGAGGTGGAAACCTCCCCAAACTAAGGATGAAAGATATACCAAAACATTTTTGATTCCGGGTTCAAAAAACTTTTTAGAAAAGATTTTCAAGATAGAAAATGTGAACCCCGAAAATGCTTTGGTAACATTAAAGTCCATTAAGGGTGGGTGGGGTGGGTCAAAAACATCAAGAGTCAAAAGAGCTTTAGATGGAGCTAACTCTTTTGAACTCTTGTCATTAAAAGCATCATTGTCAAAAATATTACCATAAAAACTTTATCTTCACTCCCCGTGGAGTAAGATACGGGTAAAACCTCGGGATAGGTGACAAATGGTAAAAATGATCGGGTAGTGAATTTGAAGGTATCTTCCTCTTCATCTGAAACAACATTTTCACCTATACCCGGGTAAGAAAGTTCACTTGTGTTAATTTCATCAAAAACATTAACTTCAGCCATCACGGGCTCATCATCAAAAGTAAATGACTCGTACTCGGGAAGAATCATCGAGTCATCAAGGGGTAAATCATCAATAGAAGTAGTGTCCTCCCCTGAGTCACGGTCACTCTCGATACCCCGTGTTATCGAGTTATCCGAAAAACTAAGCAAATCCGCCTCCTCTAAAGACAAATCAATATCCACAACGGGGATATAGAGGAGGGGTAAATTGTAGGAGAAATCGTAAATAAGGAGGATAAATCGAATATGAGGTGAGAAGACTAAAAGCGTTAATCTTTTCAATTAAAAGATAACTTTCGACTAATTTCTCCCGAAGAGAAATGTCAACGATCTTAGAAATGTCGAAATCAATCTCTCCTTCGTCCTCCTCAATATCAACACAATCATAAAAAATCGTCATCATAATCGCATCGTCGTCAACGTCGTCGGTATCATCACATCGACACAGCTTCCAACGATTTCCGGTGAAATCGGAGCAAGATGAGCAAGTCTACTCCGTGGGAACTTCTCGTAATAGGAATCATCGATGTCCGAACAAATTACACTCCCCCCAAACTAAGTCATCGGACTCAACTTGGTTTGGAAACAAGGGTCTCAACACTATTCGCCCCTGATTCCCGGAGTAGTGTAATATGCCCAAAAATCTCCCATTATGAGTGAATCCTTAGGCTCTACGTTTTGCGAAACGGGAGTGTGAATCGTATTCGGATGAACTGCATAAAATCCTAAATCATCGTCATCATCGTCATCACAAGTAACAGAAAGCATGTAACGACAGGCAGCAGCATACTTTTCATCTTCGTAAGCTTTCTCCTTTTTTCGAACTTCACTTCCCCATATATTAAAATCTTGTTTTAAGTTTTGAATTGTAATCTCACAATCTCTCTCATATTCTTCATCAATCTCCTCTCCTCGAAATCTTTTATAACCCAAATCATTTATTATTTCCTTAATCTCTCTATCGACCAATTGTTGTTCATGTATCATTTCCTCGATACTCATATCCTCTATTTTCTTTCTTTGATCTTTCTGGATTTGGTTAGGAATTTCTTGCTTAAGTGGTTGAATTTCATTAAGAATTTGTAAATCCTTAAGAAGACTTTGCAACAATTCTTGCAAATACTCAGGTTGAGTTTGCTCCTCTTCCACAACTTGCTTGATTTTCAAAAATTTCTCCTCCGCAAGCAATAACTTGATGCTCTTTTCATTATGAGGTATGTGATCATACTTCATCAAGAAGCTTTGCATAGATTCTATAAGGTCCGCTTGAGCATGTAGCATTTCCATACTTGCTACTGGAGGAGTATGATAAACATCGGAAAACTGTGGGGGTTGAAATTGGTCGAAACCGGAAGAATGAGAATAAAAATACTCTTGGTTCATCGGCTGACATTGGTAAGTCTCATGAGGACCTCCACAGTTTTCACAACAAAAATATTGTTGTGGAAGAATTTGTGAATCATGTGGAACACAATCAAAATTTTGACTATAGAACGGTTCCGGCTCAGAAATGATCGGATCTTTTGGTGGACAGTTGTAACCGAAATGAGCACCTTTTCCACAAAATTGACAAATGCATTTTTGACAAAAAATCCCATTTAATGAATCACCGCACTCATAACAACAATTATGATCGATTTGTGGAGGATCTTGTGAAATATTCACACCGGGGTCTTGATCAACAACGCTTGGCTCTCGAAGAGCATTAACAACGTTGGTATTGTCATCGGATGATTCGGAAGTATCTTGAAGGTTTTGGAAAACTCTATTATCAACACAATATGCAAACAATTTTTTTTCAAATTTTTTACGTATAAGAGCACATCCATGACAATACGGACCATCGACTGGGGTTCCACAAACCGCACAATGCTGAAAAGAGTCGGACACAGGAACAATGATTTGGTCTTTAAGATTTCCTATCGAACAACACTCTTTAGTGTACCAACTTCCACAAGTTGAACACTCTTTGATTGAATAACGGGATTTTGAACGATTAAGCGCCATAAGAATTAAACAATATTGAGGATAAGGAAGATGAGAATTAAACAAATCAGAGGAATAAGAAGAATATTTTTAGCTTTTCCGAATAATACATAAGAAAATTTGAGATTGAGAAGATTATTTTTGGGGGGAATTAAATTTTTTAGTTTTTATTAGGAATGGAAACAAAAATCTTTTTGGTAATCGCTTATTACAAGCTTCACGATAAGTCTCTAAGAATACGCACAAGTGAGCGGAAAAGCTTAGCGAGCCGCAATGACTACTTAGAGAATAGCTATCACTTTTCCTTAAACTCACCTTATAGTTTGTAAACTTAAAGGTCCGTCGTACCTCGCAAGTACTTCACGATTTGTTTTGTTGTTAATTGGAATGGTTTAAGATGGATATCAAGTATCCAAATGTTTATTAATATTTTTTTTACTTAATTCGATAGGAATCGAATTAATGAACTTTTTATATTTTTTTAAAAATATAGCAAAATAACTTCCAATGGAAGGATCTTCAAAACTCTACTTCGACGAATACTCTTCAACAATCGTTCACGAATTCCCCGGCAACGGCGCCAAAATTTGGTTGTGGTAAAACAAATTCAATATACTTATATAGTATTAATCTCGTAAGAATTCTTTCCAAAATACTTCTCAACCAAGAGAAATATAAGGTAAAAATCTCACAAAAGAAAACACAATTCGTATATTTTTATCCGGGAAGTATTGTACAACTCGGGTCGTGTCCCAACGAAATCGTGAATTGAGAATTTATTCGGATTCGAGTTTAGAATGGTAAAGGATTTTTGATTTGTTGATTACACTACGAAATTATAATAGCGTGGAACTGAAAAACAATTAACTAGCACAAAATTTAAATGCACAAACTTAATAAACGCGAGCTAAAATGAACTTTTAAAAACTTATGGCCGCAACTTTTAAATATTTTATTCCAAAAATCACAAATTTAAAATGAAAATTTTAGGAAAAAGAATTAGAATTTTTTATGTATTTTTGAATTTTTTATGATTTTTCTAAGATTTAATGATTTATCAAAAATAAACTTTTTCTAAAAATTAACACTAAAATTTTTCTTTTATTTTTCAAAAATACTAGATTTAAAATGAAAATTAATGCAAAAAGAATCAAAAATTTTCAAAATATTTTTCTTATTTTTTTATGAATTTTATAAAGGAGAACTGGAATAAATTAAACCTATTTAAATTCCTAGAAAATACAACTTTAATTAGAAAAATATAGAAAAATGGTTTTTATCTACTTAAATGGTGCAGAAAGGTAATGAAACAAAAAGCCCCAATTTTTATGATCCAATTAAACCCTAATTTGACCAATTAAACTAAAAACCCTAATTTTAATAAAACTATAAACTAAAATTTTAATTCTTTTTTATTTTTATAAAGACCGGGGGTCTAGGGAAATTGAAAAGAATTGAAACTAGTAAGGTGGGCGGGGCTAATATTATTCAATTTACAACTATAGTATGAGTAAACAAAAAAAAAAAACTAGATAACCCTGAATTTTGAGGATATTAAAAAAATTAGACCCTACGCTTGTGCTTATTTTTGGCTTATTAAAATTTTAGTAATCAGCAAAAAATTAATCCAAAGTTTGTTAAAACGCTTATTATCTACAACTTTAATGAAAGCAATATGAACTTTTAACCACTATATAAGCTGGAAAATAAGCTGAATGTTCCCTGTCACAGAAACTAGGGGTTTAGAAGCTTGTTTAGATTTTGACTAATATTGAGCTTATTTCTTTGTGAAAATGAAAAACAAAAGATGCTTATTGCTGCTTAAAGTGTATACTAGAGGTAACTAAACAAACATTAGCTAGGTGTTAACAGGTTTAGGAAGAAATTCAAAATTGAAAAGAGCTAGTTTCTGCTTTTTTTTTTTTTTTTTTTTATTTTTTTTATTTTTTTTTCTTTTTTTTTTTTGTTATAGCTGATGTACTTGGCTGTGATTGGTTTATATTGACAATGAACAAAGATGGCACAGGCTAATCTTTTGAGTTTCTACCCCCTTTAAACCTTCTACAAGCATGCTAACTAAATTTTATTGGCCATAACAAAGAACTACTAAGCTTTTAAACCTTCAAAAATTGAAACCTCTAAACCACTAAAAGCTGCCCTGGTGCTAAGCCTATTTTTTAAAACTCTAAACCTTGTGAAACTAGACTTTAAACTTCAAAACCTGCTTTAACCTTGATATTTAGAACTAATACATGTATGCAAAAGGTTTGACAGTGTTTCTTTGACTTTAAGAGTCAAAGAAAGCTTATTCCAAACACTACCTTATATGATGCTGTCAAAGCAAATTGAGTTTAAAACTTGTTTAAAAACTAATTCAGTTAAAAAACTTTTATCTACTTCTACTTAGATTGACATACTTAGACTATTTTAGAACTAAAAATACTAGCTTATTTGTAGGATATAAGCACTTACTCTACTAGCTTCTACCACCTTTTATGACAGTATTTAATATCTAAAAGCTAGAAATGGATATAACTAGCACAGCTTAAAACTAAGATACTATAGGCTCATTAAGCATAAGGAGACAGGATTAATAAGAGAAATTAAAAAGAAATAAGCAATGTAGAAATAAGCTATGAATTAGCTAATATTGAAAATAAGAAAAAGTAACCTGAAATTGAAGAGTCTTCTTCACCTAGACATCCAAGTGAAGAGTCTAGGTGATCCTAATGGCTTCCAAAAGCCTCTAACCTTTACAACTACAATAAGCTGAAATTTGAGCTTATTAGCTCTTGTTGCTTGAAAATGAACTCAGATCACTTAAGTGATCATGCTTTTAGTGTAAAGTGATTAAAACAAGGAAATGGAGTGCTTAATAAACAAAGTGTAACTAAAATTGAGCTTATTAGAAAGAATAAGCTCAATCTAGCTTATTAAGAGCTTATTTGATGAAATTTACTTGTAATTGAAAACAAATGACTAAGAAAACGTGTAAACTGAATTGAATTACTTAATTGAAGAGTACAGTTCAAAGAAGAGATTACATGAGGCTTTTTAAAAGCTAAGGCTAAAAGTGAAAGCTTAATTGCTTGAAATGGAAAATTACAAAGTAAATTTTTAATTCTAAAAAACAAACAACTGAAAAAGTGATCCTAACACTATATTTATAGAGGGAGTAGTGAAGAGGAGGAAGTGTTCTAGAAAAAATCCTTTTAATCTCAATCGATCTCGATCTCTTTGTAGGCAAAAATGTGGCGTTTGATCATAGAAGTGAGGTGTCCTGGCCAATCATTGGATTACACGTGTTTGTTTGTGATTGGGGAGGGCTTATGAACGAATTTGGGTTTTATAGAGGAGCGGGGTGTGGGAAAAACGGGATTTGGGTTGTGTGGAATTTGGCGGGAAAAGTAGTTTAGGTGGTTAGTCTGTTACGAGAAAAGCGGGTTTCAGTTTAAATGTTTGGAGTATTGCCACTTTGAGTCCTTGTCTTTTAGTCCGCCCAATTCTAGTTATAAACAAGTTTTACTTTGGCAAGTTTGGCCCTTGTGGTTCTTTCTCTCTATTTCTTCTTTAATAATCATCTTTTCTCTTTTGGCATAACTATGGCCTTTGATCTTTAAAACTTCAAAAGTAAGCCATTCAAAAAAAACTTTGAGAACTTGTCACTAATGGCCCTTGACTTTATTGTGTTGACCTTTGACTTTCTTTCTTGCTGTGTCGGGCTGATCCGGCTGTGATCTCTGGCTGATTTCTCACTCTTGCTCTTGTCTCTTTGTCTTTTTCCTGTTTCTTGTTGGTTTTTGATCGTTTTTGCTTCTTTTCGTCTTTTTAATCCTTTCCTTTTTTTACACAATTTAGACACAAAAGCACATGCATTTCTATTCTTTTGGCATTTTTAATGCTTTTATTTGGCAAAATCCCGGGTTATTTAGTATACAATTAAGCAAATATCTGTGGTTCTCGTCTCCTTCTGCTCAGTGCATACTGCAACAACATTCGCTTGTCCCTGGGTGATAATCGATTTTCGCAATAGTAATCACTCAGCAACTCTATACCAGAGACGTCTTCCCTGCCTCTTATTTAATTCCTTCTGATCAAGTATGTGTTGTTAACTTCTTGTGATCAGTGAATCTCCGTGCACTGTTCCTTATGATTGTGCTCTAAAATTCTTTTGAGCAACACTTTTTACTGCCCCAAGTTCTAAGTCCATGAAAGTCGAGTCGTATAGTTCTTTATGATTTTTTAACTAGCGTGATACATATGAAATCACCTTCTCTCTTTTGATCAACACATCGCCCAACCCTTCTTTTGAAGCATCGCAGTAAATAGCGATGAAACCTGACGCTTCCCTCAGGTTTAAAGGGGGCCTAGGATTCGGTTGCTCGCAACAGATTCTGCTTCAATAGTTGAAAAGCTGCTTCTTGTTTATACCCCAATCAAACTTAACACCTTTCTGGGATGTTTGGTCATGACTTGGCGATCTTTGAAAAACTCCTTTCGATGAATCTTCTATAATAGTCCTGGCAAGGCCCAATAAATTGGCGAATCTCTGTTGGTGTTTAGGAGACGACCCAGAGACTTTGAATGATTCAATCTTGGCAGGGTAAACTTGAATACCTCGTTAGTCATATCACGTGACGAGGAAATTGTACCCTGGAGATACAGAATTCACACTTGGAGAAACTTGGCGTACAATCTTCCTTCTTATGCAATTCCACGTCTGGCACTATAGGTTGATTCTCATAGTTCCTTCTTAATTTTTGGAGTAGATCAAAATTGTCATCGATGAAGACAATTTACAAAACTTGTAAGATTCGGTTTACACACCCGGTTCATAAGTCCATGCAACTCGGCCGGTTGCATTAGTCAAACCAAACAGACTTGTCTTGGAATCTCATTAGTGACCGTATCGGTCCTGAATGCAGTCTTGGGGAATGGCTTCTTCTCGAACCCTCAACTGGTGATACCTGACCTCTAGTTCGATCTTTGAATAAAATACTCGACCCTTGCAGTGGTGATATAGGTCATCGATCCTTGCGGATTGTGGGGTAGCGGTTATTCACTGTTAGTTTGTTCAATATTACCTGTAATCGACTGCACATCCGGATCAGACCCACTTTCTTCATTACACAACAGACGGAGTCCCCAGGGGTGAGGTAACTTGGTCTATATGCAAGCTTTGTCCATAATGTCTGTAGTTGCTTCGACTAGTTCCTTCATTCTCGGTCGGTGTGCTAATCTATATGGTGCCCGTGCTGAGGAGTGTCGCACCTGGTGACCATAATCGATTGAAATCCTACTGGTTCGATGTGTGGTGGTTATACCTGGCAAGTCCTCAATGGAAAGACTTTAGGAAATTCTTGAACAACTGGCCACATCTTCAAGTCGTTTCTCCTTTGACCTTGTCTTGTTCTTTGTTGCGGTGATATTTGCTAGAATCATGACAATCCTTCGTTTAAATACTCTTGAGCCTTAGTAAACGAGATGATGTTTAATCGGGGTACCGTGTTATTGTGCTTCCGTTCACCATGAACGATTAAAAATTTCGTCTCCAAAGGAATACGAGCGAATCTTTTCCGCTACAGACATAATGGCATGGTACTTTGCCAACCAATCCATAGCCAATTTATATCAGTCATAAAATACCTAGTTCTTCGCGGCATTTAGGTTATGTTGAAAGGATGTTTAAGAGGTTTACGTACAACCACGGATAATAGTGTTTAACCCAACATTCGCCCGTCGGCTAGTTGGACATTATTTAATCATGATCTAAATGCAGTCGGCTCAAGTGATTACAATTTGAGAGCTAAATGCTAGTAGATACAAAAACTCCTATCGGCACCGTATCAAATAAAATAGATGGCTTATTGGTTATTTAGGAGAAACGTACCGTGACAATAACATTGTTGTCCGGTTTGCCTCCTTGCATTGCCCCTACGGCATAAACCTTTGCCTGTGAGCCTTGGTATTTCCAGATGATTACCCCGGTTGTTCGTTGTTCTTCAATTTTGGGCATATCTTCTTGAAATGCCCGTGGAGCCACATTCAAAACAAGCCCTCTGTTTTTAGCCCCAGCTGTTGGTCCAATTTGGGGGACTTCTGCAGTCACGACCTAAATGGCCATAATCTCGGTTGCTACTTGTGCATTTGGAGCCATAGGACCTTCTGGTGATAGTTACATTTGGAACCCAAGATGGTTTAGGCCTCCGTTATGGTCTTCCTGTCACCATTCTCCTGCGGCATAAGCTCTTCCAGTATTTGGTCTCTGTTTTGTTCGGTTGTTGATTCTGGGTTGATTACTGCGCGGTTGTCATCAGACTTTCTTTTGTTGTCAGCCTGACGTTCTGCCCAAGTATGGTTGATCTTCTTATCCATGAGTTCAGTGGCGAACTACAATGGCATCCGGCAATAGTTTTTGGCGTAGTTGCTATCTCACTGACCTATGGATCGCTGTCGGGCATGCCACCGACAATATTTTCTAACTTGGTCTACTTTCTTCCGGAAACATCACGATCGCACATTAGTGCCATGTCTTGGAAATGTTGGCTATAGGCTATACACCACACTCGTTACCCTTCACCTTTAGAATTACACATTTCAAACTCCAGTTCTCTTAATTTCGCCCACTTGGGCCATGTATTTGTCTGTCATCCTCTTTTTCAGTGTCTCCTTGGCTATTGCTCTGTTGGGAAGCTTTAGGAGTCAGTGGTCTTTAAACTGGGAGTTCCACATGTAAGAGCATTCCTTGCAGGGTACTAGTAGCAAATTTGACCTGGTATGCTATTGTAAGTTTCTTATGCTGTGACAGATTCTCAATCTTTTCTTACCACTAAGTGAGTCCAAAACTCCCTCAGTGCCTTGAAAGTTCAAAGGGGTTGGCATTTTAGGAAGTACGGAGTAGGTGCATTCACGAGCACCTACAACAGGCCTTCTGACCCCGTTCATGAAGTTTATGGATATCATCGCATTCCGCATTGCATCACGTGCTGCCAGTGCAGCAGTAACGCCTTCGTTAATCATTGCCTGAATTTGGGCATTGGTGACAGATGTAGTGGTATGAGTGTCTGTGACTGGTGTTGGTGTTGCATCTGGGTTTAACCTCGTGGTCTTTCTCTTTGGTGACATTTTCTTTAAATCACAAGAAAACATAATACCTGTTAGATTTCTTAATATCTTAAAACTATGAACATAACAATACACATTAATAAAACGTTGATTCAACATCACACAGTGAAATGTACAACTGTTATTGAAATAATCGTGTTGGTTAACCAATATCGAATTTCTTTTATAATAAATTCGATTTTCAGAGATACTTAATCCGTCCATTTCATATATAACTTGGAAAAACATACATGTTCGGTTCAGATACAAGATGATTACTACACTTAGGTTTCCAAGACTAAAAGAAATCAACTAATACCATACTAGCGGGATATACACGTTAATTACATTAGTAGTTGTACTAGGTAGTAGATAATAACATGAACCAAATTGACCTTATGGGTAAGCTAAATCCAATATCATAAGATGCTTTTCAGTATGTTGCTGGGGTTAACCCATTAATACGGAACTGGATACATAGCTATAGCTACATTCACAAACCTAAATCTTAGGATACTGCATACCAGCCTCGACTGGTGCTTCATGGCTGTGCCGCGATCCGTTTGCGGGGCCAGGCTGCATCTGGATGCTAGACCATTATCTGTGGCATGTTGTCAGTGTCAGAAACCTCAATGCTTAGTCAACTGAAACCTGTCTCTTGTGTTGATTGCCTACACATCTGGAATCACCCTCTGTCTCACTGTGATCATGCTGACTGTAACTCTGATTCAATGCACTCTGCGCCTCTACTGTAGTAGTATTGACAGAACATCTGAACGTGCATTAGTGATAGCATCAGGGATAGTCTCAAAAGCCTCACGAGCCATCTTTGTCTTCTATCTCTATCATTACTTTGCTAAACGGCACGTGAACAGGCCTTCCCCTATACAACAAGTTGCTAGGCCTCTCAGTTGAGACGGTGTCACTTGAGCATCCTCCATTAATACATACATGCGGTAGTCTCCGCCGCAACAATGTAGCAAGACCGGTAATGTAAACATTTTCTATTTCAGGTTATTTACAACTTTAATAAATTCCATTATTTATTTTTAGAGTTTTACGCGTTCGCTTTTAATTTATTAACTTTAGTAGTTAATTCGCCGTAACTAAAAATCAACGTCAATGTAAATGGACAATCATACAAATTAAAGGTTTTACTCAAGCAAGTGTTATATGGATTATTAGGAGTATAATTTATAACTTTTCATAATTTATTTTTGTTGGTTACGTAAAACGCTTACGTTTCGCAATAAATTACATTCGGTCGTACCCGGAAGCACCTTTACCCATCTACACTCAAACAAATACCCACTTTTACCGATGAGGGAAATTAACCCTATGGACAAGCTAGCAAGACTGTACTTGAAAGAAGTGGTCACAAGGCATGGAATACCAGTCTCGATCATTTGTGATCGTGACCCGGTTTACGATAGAATTTTGGGAAGGTCAATTTCAGAAAGCTATGAGGTTATCTCGGTTGGATATGAGTACTACATATCATCCGGAGACTGATGGACAAAGCGAGAGAACCATTCAAACTCTTGAAGATATGTTACGCGCTTGTGTGATAGACTTTGGGAATGGTTGGGAAGGACACCTACCGCTGATCGAATTCTCGTACAACAATAGCTACCACGCTAGTATTAAAGCTGCCCCATTCGAGGCACTTTATGGCCAAAAGTGTCTCGGTCACCTGTGTGTTGGGCTGAGGTCGGAGATGCTTGGCTCACCGGTCCAGAACTTGTTCATGAAACAACCGAGAAGATTGTCCAAATTAAGCAGAGAATGCAAGCTGCTCGTGATCGCCAAAAGAGTTACGCCGATGTGAGGCGTAAGCCTTTAGAGTTTCAGGTTGGTGATCGAGTTATGTTAAAGGTATCACCTTGGAAAGGGGTCGTCATTTTGGAAACACGGGGGAAAGTAAAACCCGAGGTATATCGACTTTCAAGTTCAACGGTGTTAGCCAAGTGGGAACCGTTGTTATGACTCGAATATCCCAGTTAAGCAGGGTTCATAGCACATTTCATGTATCCAATCTAAAGAAGTGTTTATCTGACGAGCCAATATTCTTATCTTACGAATCACTAACATTAGATCACCAAACCATAATAATAATAAACCTTTTAACACAATTTCTTATTCTCACCCTCCTACCACCTACCAACTTCTAACATCCCCCCCCCCACCCCAACAAATATTCTACCCCATACCCTACAATAATTACTCTTATTCGCGCTTGTCTCTCTTAAAGCTAACCCGATTGTAAGTATTAAATTCTAGTTCTAGGATGATAAAGTTATCTGCACTCATCACAAAACCGCACCCTCGAAGAATGTCATGCAGTCTTGAGCCTTCGGGACATAAAGTGTGTCCTAACGGTGTGGATATGTATTGTAATATACAAACTTCAACAAACCCAAACAACCCAACAAACTTTTTTAGAGTTATAGCAGTTTCGCTTCTTCATTATTACTTAATAGTTAAATCAGGGTAACTAAAAATCAGACGATTCCTGTGTGTAACGACGGAGCAATCATAACAAATTAAGTTTACATCCAAGCAAAGTGTATCTTGATTATCTATTTTCCCACCATCCACCTCAATAGTAAATTTAAACTTTTCATATTTATTTTTTGTATTTTAGTAACGCTTACGTTTTCGCAATACAATTTACATTCGGTCACTTTTTTCCCCTCCCCAAACCCCAACAACCCCCCAACACCCTTTTTATACCCAATGCACAAAAAAATACCATTATTTTATTCAATGTTATAAGCTTCTTAGGCCGCGGATATGAGTTTAATACACTATGTCAATTTAATCCTTTAATCTTAAAACACTTACCTTTGCAAGTTGATAAGCCTTACACAAGTACACTTTAATATCAAATTGTGTTGTGTGTGTGTGTGTTCATTTCACTGTACCCTACCACTATCATTATCTTAATTTCACTTCTTTTGTATTCTTTAACCCCAATACAACCCCCTTGATACTAATGTATCTTATACTGTATTTATGTTTCCATCACTACTAACTAACGCACAGTCAAGTCTTATTACAAATTTACACTTACCTTTACAAATTACCAAATCTAAAACCTCTCATCTCTTGGACTCAAAAACCACGTCACACATAAACACACAAACTTTAAAAATACAAAAACCAAAATTATACCCAACTAATTTACAATATAAACATTCCTAATTTAACATAATTTTCTCAATGTTTAGTTTCTCTAATTAAATTAAACCCCTCTCCAACCCTCCCCCACAAATTTAAAAACAATCAACCTTTCAAAATACCATCCATAATCAATTTAACCAAATATAACACCCAATTTACAACTTAAAAACCCTCCAACCCATAACCAACCACCAAACCAAACCACTACACCACAATAATCCCACCTAACCACCCATCAACCCCCAATTATAAGTTATATAAAGTGTTTGCACTGATTTCATAAGGACAAATGCACATAGAACATTATAGAGACTAATACATGGAGGTATACGTATAAACTACTTGTTCTAACTAATGTTGCAAGAGTCTTAAAAAAAATATATATACCACCCCACCCCCCCCCCCCCACCCCCCACCAAATAAACCACACCCACACAAAAACCCAACATACATAATAACACCACTGAATAAATCGCCTCATAAACACAAACTAAAAACTAGTTTCTTATACAAGGATCATTAAATTGTTTGTGTAGAATGAATCGAAAAAAAGGAATTATACTGACCCTCACCAACCCTTCCAAACCCTAATATCTAAATACAATAGAGAGATACCCACACTAAAACCCCACATATTTTCATCCCTACTTAAAGTTATTGCTTCATCGAAGTAAAATTCCATAAATGTAATATTGATAAAATTCCTTTCAATACGAACCCCATACTGACATAAGATCGATAATACGGAATTAATAACGAAAATGTTTACGTATTGTACACATCACCACACACCAACCAACCCACACCCCCCACAAAAAAACCCCCTATCTATGGAACAAGTAGAATATTCTGTCATCTGGGCAATTTAAATTTTAATAAAAACTAATGTGTTTTATACTATTACCTTACTACTAATCCAATACATAATGTATCCTTGTGTTGTGTGTACGCACTTACGTAACTCTAACATCAACCCCCCTAACCTTCACCAACACAACACACCCCCACCATAACACACCCATATCATCCCAATACCCTAAACATAACAACCTCTTAAAAAAACCCCCCACACCTACATCAATACAAAACCCCCCAAAACACCTTTACTTTATTACTAACAACACACTAACCAACCTTTAATATTCATACCTCACCCTCACATTCATTCCACCAACCCCAATACCCCCCCCCCACCCCACACCCCCCCCCCCACCCCCACACATCCACACAACAATACCACCACAAAAACCACTAATACTAAATAACAACCACACCATATATATACAAACTATAACCCTACACAAACCCAATACAACCTCCTAACCTCACTAACCAACAATAAAACCCAAAACCCTCCCAACAACCCCCAAAAATAACATCAAAAACACCCCTCCAATCAACATAGATCCACAACCCACCACCCCCACCCCCAAACACCCCACCACTTATCCAACCCAACAAAAATCAACCTCACAAACTAACCACCCACCCCCACTTATCATCACTCTCCCATCAAACACCCACACAAATAAAATCCACAAGTTATTATCTCCCCCATCAATAAAACCCCAACCACACCCCAAACCCCCCCCCACCAAATCTAATTACCTACTAACCCCCCACATTCCACTATCAATAAATTTTCTAACATTCTCTAAATCATCTCCCCCCCCCCCCCCCCCCCCCTATCCATAATTACTACTCACAATTTTTAATTACCATCCCTTTAAACTTTATTCCTACTTTCTCACAAAATCATACACCCCCCTCCCCTCCACCATATCCCCCCCCCCCAAATTCATAATTTTAATCCCAACAATTCCCATTTGTGTGCATTAAATTTTCATACATATATTTCAGAGCTTCTCGGTTTTATGTGAGCTTTAGTGTACTTCGTATTACTTTAACAGAATTTATGTGTTACTGTCTTACATCGGTAAATCTTGCTGTGTGTCCTATTTTCTATACATTTACTCAAACCGTAAAATCACCAACTAATGTTGACGTTGTTAACAGCATGTTTTTCTTCTATCGTACCCTCCTGATCCAAGAAACCAGTGAATACATTAGTTATTACTCACCCAAAATTTAATCCTAAACTTACAATATTATTCTTCAATCCCAAAATCCACCAATTTCATATACCACACCAAACAAAACCATGACCATCCACAAACCTTTATTACTCAACCCCCCCCCTCCTCTATTTAATACCAATGTCTCAATTTTAAACGACTCATTATAGAGGTCGTTCCATATCACGTGCTACACCGCCCCACCCCCCCCCCCCCACACCCCCCCCCACCCCTCATCCCCATCCTACCCCCACCCCCATCCAACCCATATCCGTTGCGACCCATGTTTGGGGGTGTTAAGCATGCATCAAGAAGAGACTTGTTTAATTAAAGAGAACCAGGTCAAATGTTTTTATTGGACTATAACCCATTTCAAACATTGCCAACATACAAAATATATTTCACGGGGACCCCACCCCCCCCCACATTAATCAACTAATTCACATCACCCTCCATAAACCAACCAAATCCCCATAACACTAATCATCTCAATTTTTATACTACATATAATACTTATACTAGTCTTTATCTAAAACCACCACCCACACCTAAACAAACACAAACCATCCCCCCCTACCCATACAACTGCAATCTCTGCTGTCACCTATACTCTCTGTGATACACTAGACTTCAGAAGCCAGTGGAGAGTCTTTTTTGCCGCGGAAATGCATCGACAAGGAGATACTCTGTAGTGGAGGTGTACCTCGCAGTCTTTCGTATACGGAATGACGATGAGTCTCTATTCCTATGGCAAGCTTGTCGACCCACATTCCCATGACGTATGTGCCTGGAAACCTGAGCAACCAAATATCTCCTGACTATGTGCTGTCCCGAGCACTCTCACATTCATACCCACTCGATCGAGATTACTAATATGTTCCCGAGCCTGACGCTACCCCCTGGAGTATAACTGAGCTACTTCGGAGGATTGAGGCACCATAGAGGACCTCTAGGCTATCCTACCGCTGATGCTTCACCCGAGAGCTCCTATTAGGTATTTACCTTGTGTCATGCTCCAGAGGAGGATCTCGGACGGAGGGACTCCGAGGAGGAGACATTGTGGACTACCATGTCCGACGAAGATCCCGAGAATGGGAGATGAAATATAGAGCCTCTCCAAAGTGCATGACACTTATGATGATGATGTCTGATGATGATTGGCTATGAGAGCTTTCATGAGGTATGAGTAGAGGAATTATCTCCCTTCTTGAGTATGAGCCACCCAGCTCTCATAAACCGGTTGATCTTCTGCCATATATACCACGGTTTATGGACCAATCTTCCTATCAGCTGGGCGAATACAAGAGCAATTCGAGATGACTAGAAGTCTGCAACCACACACCTAGACCACCTCAGATCAGGATCCCCTTTGGACCAGACATCGTCCTCCGTCTTTGGCCACGGAAGCCTGTGTTAGACCCGATGCCACCCTATTGTCGGCATCCATAGAGCGCATGCTTTGCTGAAGCATTAGCTGCACGCAGCCTACACCAACCTACTACCTTGTTGCATCTTCACCATTTACCCCTCAACCAATCACTCACTCACTAACTAGCCTCTACTGCATGCACAGTGATAGTACCATTAAGCTACTACTATCTCTTCATCCCCCCCCCCCCCCCCCCCCCCCCCTTCTAGTTATTCCGCGCATGAGAGCTTGCTTGTAGCTTGATATCACCCACCCTCTTATCACATACACCTACTTCCCCAAGTGGAACTGTGATTATTCCCAGGATGCTGAATGAAAATTGGCCGCCTCGAAGAGAGGCTCTGTCTAATACTACTCCCGCTCCCTCGTATACTTACTCCGTTTGCATCTTACATCTTCAATTACTTCCTCATACATACCTATTCTCTCTTAACTCCATTATTTAATCCCAACATTTTCATCATTTCCAATACTATCCAATCTTTAATAACACACGCCACCATTTGATTCTAAGATTTTTTTCACGTACCATATCTAGGAAATAGATAGAATCACACAATACCACTACTTGAGGAGTTGATAAACTATTTGAGGAGGACATTTATTACGAGCTACTTGTGATTCCCTAGACACTATACCAGGCAGATAGACTCACATTACATCCACCACACAGCTCTTGGCTTTGGAGTAGAGAGGCTATTGTATCATGCTCTGATATATGCTTCTATGGATGAGTTCTGTAGGACCCAGGATGTTGCCATGCCATAGAGGCACAAAGGTTCTAGGACACTGGATTTAGCAAGAGTTGACACGTTGATGTGTGCCCTCCCCCCCCACCCACAAGACTCAGTTATTAACTACAAGCGCTTTTGGACACGTATTTGCAGACACTAGAGGCTAGAGACCCACATGGACCCTAGTGGACCAGCTGAGGCTCGGCTCATCTAGCAGCTGTTAGTCATGTATCATTTGTGCTATTCCTGATATAGCCCACCCCCCCCAACCTAAATATGGTGTTACTCCCAGCTAAGTAGGCCTGTATGGTACATTTTGTTTATCTTATTTAGCGTATTTCATTGTATGGCCGCTCCCCCCCCCCCCCCCCCCCGCCCCCCCCCCCCTTAAGTTTTATGGTGATCCCCATGCTAAACAGAGTCCCTTATGGTCCAATAATGTGTGTACTTTTTTGTATGCAGTCATTGTACTGGACTGTTGTAATATGGACACTTCAAGTTTTGATTATCGATGTGGTTGTGTTATGAATGTTGATTTATTATGTCATTGTTGATATTCACTTTCAGTTGTATATTTCATTGTGGTTTTTGTTCTACCCCCTCAAAAACAACATAAAATCCAAATACTAATAAACATTCAATATCATCCCTCATGACGTGTGTGTGTGTGTATTCCTTGTGATTTGAAGAAATGTGTACCAACAAGGAAGGACGAGGACAACACCCGCCACCGAAACACTCCTACCACCACATAAACAAATCACAACTCCAATCTAATAAATAACCATTCTACCATCCATAATCCAAATTCCCCCCTACCCCTCATCAACCAAAAAAACTCTAATACTTAACTGTGTTGTGTTTTGATTAGAGAAGAGATCATTCCATGCATTTTGCCACTAACACCCCCCCCCCCCCCCCAACCCCCCCCCCCCCCCCCCCCCCCCCCCCCCCCCCCCCCCCCCCCCCTAGCAACGCCATGATCAATCAAAGCTTGGAGTTGAGGCATTAGTAACAGTGGTGTTATGAGTGTGTTTCTTATTTGGCGGTATTACCCATACCCCCCACTATTCACAACCAACTATACCCCCCCCCCCCCCCCTCCTTCCCACCCCCCAAAACCGTAAAATCTCAAAGGAATATAAATACACACTGGTAACCTATTGTTCATTCACAAAAATCTACTTAACCTGTTCAAGTGATTTATAGTGCAAATAATTAATAAGTAAGAGATCTCCATCACAGATGTATATTATACAAACGTAGAAAGTGAAATCACAATAGATCCAATATAAATCAACAATTTCATACACAACAACATCGATTAAGTCATACCATGATGGTCTGATTACTAACATGTCCAGTACATATGAGATACAAAAGTGAAATATATGGACCTAAGGCGGTGTTAGTGTGTATTACCCATTAATACTTAACCACGCCATACAAAGATATCTAAAAAGAATAAAACAAAAGTCTTACAGCCTATTAGCTGGGTAACCAAAAACCTCATCAACTTTCCACCACCTTAAATCAACCCAACTTTACAATACTTAACATCATCTGCCCAGCCACATCTGTTCCATCCTTTGCTCTGGTTCTCTATCCCCCACCCCACCCTATCTCCCCCCCCATACAGTCCAATCGATGTAGTTAACTGAGATCTGCATATAATATTAATCTAACCCCCTATTCCCCACTATACCCTATGTCTAACATGTGCTCTATGCTGCATCATGTCCTCGAACTATCCTGCTATCGAGCATGTACGCCTCTCTATCCAAAGCAAAAGCTGTGTGTGGTGTGATGTATGGTCTATCTTGTATAGTGTGTTGACTAGGGATCCCCCCCCCCCCCCCCCCCCTTGTACGCTCGGTCATCATGTGCTCCTCAAACCCCCCGCCCCTTCCCCCCCCTCCCCTCCCCCCCCCCCCCCCCCCCCCCCCCCGCCCACCCACCCACCTCCCTTAGTCTCTGCCTAACAGTTAGTAGCAAGCTCTGTCACTCTCTAATTGACCCCCTCCAAGGTGGTCGGTGATATCTCCATCATGGCCCAACTGTGTCTCATCCCAAGTGATCACCTCTGGAGTAGGCCCTGGCTTGTCTTGCATGGCACCAGCTGCTGAACTCTCCCCGATCTCTTATCCGGGAGTGCTTCGCTACCTCCCCCTGCCTCTCTTCGAGCGGCATCATCAGGTCCTACGGGAAACATAGTCCTGGGGAAGTAGGTTGGATGTGATAAGGGTGGTGATAAAAAACTGAAGCTCTCATCCGGATCCCGGTCTGCCCTCATGCCTAATGGGTGACCCTGGCATCAGTAGGTTAGTAGTGAGTGGTGATGGTCAGGGGTAATGATGAAGATGCAACAGGTAGTGGTGGTGTAGGTTCGGGCAGCATGCCCTCAGCAAAGCTGTGCCTCCCATGGAATGCCGACATCGGTGGCTGGGTTGACAGTCTCCGTAGCCCTACGTAGGACGTGTCTGGCCAAAGGGATCTGATCTGAGGTGGTCTAGGTGTATCGTGCAGACTCATCAGTCTCGAATTCCTCTGTATCCCCAAGCTGAGGGAAAGGGTCAATAAACCGGTATAGCAGAAGAGTCGGACGGAGCTGGGTGTCACCCACAACCACCCTACCAACCCTACACCACTCCATTACACCCCACAACACCTCCACCTCATCTGTGTGTATCATCAATGAGGGTCAAATAGGATACCCAACCCCCACGTTCCTCAGTGGTAGTCAGCATTTCCTCCTCGGAGTTCTCCTGGATCTCCTCTGGATCATAAAACCTTACCCCCACTCCATTATCTAGGCTACGGGTGAAGCATCAGCGGGTAGAGGCTCTTTTTCACAATCCCCCCCCCCCCCCCCATTTTGTCCTTCTATGGGTCACCCACCACCCCCTATTTCACCCCCCACAGTTACTCGGTGCGTACTCAGGCTCGGGTACATATGGTATCTCGATGGGTGATGGTGGGTGCTCGGGACCAGGCACATAGTCAGGAGATGATGGGTGCTCAGGTCCAGGCAATAGTCAGGGGGATCGGGGAACTGCGAGGGTGGGTCTATCTGGATGCATGGGGAAGTCCATCGTAATACGTATACGAATGACTCGTGGTACACCATCATCTGGTCATCTCTTGTCGACTCCCCAAAAGACTCTCCCTGGTTCGGAGTCAGTGTTACACATGAGGTATAGGTGACAGCGGATGATGCAAGAAGAATGTATGGCTAAGGAACGATAAATAAGCTTATATAAGTACTATCTATATTAAGGACTTTGTATAGTGTGTGTTTAGTAGTATAATATAAACATGATATACATATCATGAAAAACATTATAGACATAGCCAACTAATGCAACTCAATAGTGTATTGTACACGTGAAAAACTTTTGTAATGAGCAATGTTTGAATAATGGTTATATCCAAGTAAAATACATTTGACCTGGTTCTCTATAACATAGGCTCTTGATGCTCAATATTGTTAAACACCCCAAATGGGTCGCAGCGGATAGGGTTGGAGAGGTGTTACTTCATTGATCAACAGCACGTGATTTGAGAAACTAGTCTTATACTGAGTCGTTTAAAATTGATACATTGGATTAAATAGAATGTGTTTGTTACATAGCCGAAAGGAGTTAAATAGTCTCAGCATGAAAAGTAAAGATTTTAAGACATAACATATATCCCCAAAATGTAATGCACCCAAATCTTTATAGTAATGACTCAAAATGGTGACACACCCCCCATCCCCCCCATATCCTTGATTCTTGTACCTTATTGACCTGAGAAAAACATGCTTTAAAACGTCACATAAAGTTGGTGAATTTAACGGGTTTACTACCTATACCCACCAAATAGGACCACAAGATTTCGATGTAAGACATGTAAACACATACAATAACTTCAACCCCAGACACTACGCCTCACTCCACCGCACCCCCCCACCACCCCCTCCCACACCGCCCCCCCCCCCCAGACATATATGTATGCAATTTAAAGCACTGAATGTGCCTATGTAGATGTTCAAACCCGCACGACAGCACCAAATTGTTTCGACATGTATACGTTCGTTGTTTTAGATACAGTCGAAATCTGGATTGAGCGCTATCACCCGAACGGGATGTCAATCCAAAATAGATCTATTCATAAATTCGCGTCTCGCTAACTAGCAATGTCAGTTATGTTAGTGGGCAATAGTGGGTTTAGCTAACTTAGGCCAACTCGGTAATATGTATAAAAGAGTACTTGCAGTCCAAATATATAACCAATTGCTCATGTTTCTCACCCCAAAGTTGAAACATTATAGTTGTATAAAAGCCCCCCCCTGCCGGCCTCAATCCTCACCGTAAGTGGAATGATTGATTATCTAATCAAAATGAGTGAATTCGCCCTCGGCAATTTGAATGCAACTAGTTAATTGTAGTCCGTATGTGTATAAATGTTTTCTTATAATTAAAAGCATCAAATGTCCGTATAGTTACCCACCAAAAACCCAAAAGTTGTATTATTCTTTAAAAGTTAATAAATTATTAACCCGTACTTCGTTACATTAATGTATATATACTTGTACTCGTAAAGAAAATATTATTTTTATTTACTAACGCATCGTTTGTAAAAATGTATGATTTAATAATGATATTTTATTATTAAATTAATTGTTTTATAAAAGATTGTATAAAAATAAAAGTAATGCGCGCGAGTTTTAAAACTTCATATCTTTATCGTTTCGACTCCGTTTTATACGTTTCTTATGTCCATGTCTTCGTATTAAAATAATTTATTAAAACATCATGTTTATAAAGTTTAAACCTCTGATGAACAGTAACTTTTACTGTTCATCACAGTTTATATAAACTATTTTTATAAAATTAATTATATGTAACTTGTTTAAATCATAACTCGTTCGTTATAGTTCCGTTTCTCGAGATCCTTATGTCCTTGGATTAGTATTAAGAAAATTTATCAAAATATTATATTTATAAAATTTAAACCCCTGATGAACAGTAGTATTTACTGTTCATAACAGTTTATAAAAATTGTTTTTATAGAATTAATTATATATAACTTGTAAAATACGTAACTTGTTCGTTATAATTCCGTTTTTCGAGTTCTTTATGTCCGTGGGTTCGTATTAAGGAATTTTATCAAAATATTACATTTATGGAATTTTTACCTCCGATGAACAGTAACTTTACTGTTCATCACAGTTTATAAAATTGTTTTTATAAAGTTAATTATATATAACTTGTAAAATCCGTAACTTGTTCGTTATAATTCCGTTTTTCGAGTTCCTTACATGCTCACGATCCTTGTAAAGAGCACTATTTTTATAAAATATA
The DNA here is from genome assembly GCA_026074375.1 of Tanacetum coccineum. Taxonomy (NCBI): domain Eukaryota; kingdom Viridiplantae; phylum Streptophyta; class Magnoliopsida; order Asterales; family Asteraceae; genus Tanacetum; species Tanacetum coccineum. Next base: position 44,960 of record BQNB010010579.1, on the reverse strand, counting down.
AAACATAGGGTCTATAGTTCGAATTCCAACAGTAGCTATAAAAAGATAATTAGGGTTTTTAATTAAACAAGTTAGTTTGTATTTATTTTTACTTAAAGACCTTGCACCATAATTTCACCAAGTGTTGTACCGTATATCTTACATGTATTTAGTCCTCTAAATGTTCATGTCATTTGTCCATATGAAATCATCAAATACTTTATATAACTTAAAAATGAATCTAGGTGGTGATTAACTTATGCAACAAGTATGTATACAATAGGAAATGAATGAATGAACATTGAATACTTTAAATAGACCTTATAGAAGACAAGTAGGATGATGAACACAAGATGTAAACCCTAATCAAGCCTTCAAAATCAAAACCCTAATCAAGAAAACCCTAAATATGTTTTCTTGATTATTCCTTGTTAAACCCGAATCCAAGCTTGCCAACACCTTGAGTAGCCTTAGGTAACCTTAGAATGAACACTTGAATGCTTGGAATGCCTTGGATGAAGATTTAAAATGAAACTCTAATACACAAAATGTGTGTCATGGGTTTTAGGGCTCAATTGAGAGAGTTCTTGCTTTGATTTGTTTGTATGAAGTGTAAGAGGATTATAGTGGACATAGGACTTCCTTTTATAGTATCTTGGAAACCATGAAACAACCTTAATGTGAAACCATGGGAGTGAAATGGTTTAAGGACAAAGTTGTAAGAGCTCTCCTCCTCCCTAGGAGGAGGCCACGGCTCAAAGAGGGGGAGGGTACACCTTGACAAGCCAATCTTTAGGAAATTGGGTCCAAGGTACATAAGTGTAAGGTTTACAAGTTGTAATGAAAGACTTAATAGGGATTAAATGATTTATTTCATGTGCAACATACTAGGTCCGGTTTTGAGATGTTATAAGAAAGCAAAATAAGTAAATTTTGAGTATTGGGTATAAAAGTGGGTATTTGTTTGAGTGTAGATAGGTAAAGGTGCTTCCGGGTATGACCGAATGTAATTTATTGCGAAACGTAAGCGTTTTACGTAACCAACAAAAATAAATTATGAAAAGTTATAAATTATACTCCTAATAATCATATAACACTTGCTTGATGTAAACTTTAATTTGTTTGATGTCCGTTTACAAAATCTAAAAATAAATAATGGAATTTATTAAAGTTGTAAATAACCTGAAAATGAGAAATGTTACAAACGCCTTCAATGCTTACCAGGACGTCATTACTAACACCTTGTTGTGATTGTTCTAGTGTTAGCTCAATCTTAGTCGGCACCGTTAGAAGTGCCTTGTACCAAGGCTAAGACTGAACTTTTTCAAGGGTGCGGGATACTTTTCCCGGAACTGATCTTCGCGTTCCCATGTGTACTCAGGACCTCTCTGGAGTCTTGGTGTTCCATCGAACTTTTGTTTATGGGATACGACTTCGACTTATCTTCTGGACTTCAGGGATCCCATGATCCAAAGATTTCCTATGGTTCTTTAACAAAGTGGAGTTTTTCATCAATGTGTATTTCATCTAACGGAACTTGCTATGGCTCGTCAGATAAACATATCTTGAGATTAGATAAATGAAACTGTGCTCATGAAACCAAGCTTAAAAACTTGTTGAGGTAGTTCGAGTTATAAGCAACGGTTCCCACTTTGGTAAAACCTTGGAAAGGTCCAATATACCCTCGGTTACAACTTTCCCTGTTTTCCAAAACGTTCGACCCTTCCAAGGTGATACCTTTAATATAACTCGGATCACCAACATGTAACTCTAAAGGCTTACCCCTCACATCGGCGTAACTCTTTTGGCGGAATCAATGAGCCGCTTGCATTATGTGCTAATCTGGATAATCTTCTCGGGTTTATTGTTTCATGAACAGTTCTGGACAGGTGAGCTGTGCATCTCCGAATTCGGCCCACACACAGAAGCAGATCGACAATTCTGGCCATAAAGTCCTCGAATGGGGCGAGCTTTCAATACTAGCATGTTAAATCTATTTGTTGTACGAGATTCTTATCAGCGGTAAGTGTCTTTCCCCAACATTCCCAAAGTCTATCCACACAAGCGCGTATCATATCTATAAGATTTTTGAATGGTTTCTTTTAGCTATTGTCCATCAGTATTCCGGATTGATATCCGTACTCATTTTCCAGCCGAGTTACCCATAGCTTTCTGAAATGAACCTCCAAAAATTGACGGTAACGGGGGCGGTCACGATCACAAATGTTCGTGAACTGGTTATCTCATGCCATGTGACACACTTCTTTCAAGTTAGCCATGCTAGTTTGTCATAGGGTCAGTTCCCTCATCGGTAAAAAAAGTGTGCAGACTTAGTGTCGTCGGCTCTACAATTAACATTAGTGTCGTTTCCACTTTGCGTTCTTGGGAGTTTTTTTTTTTAGGTGAACAAAATACATCGTGATATTTTCCACTTCCATTTGAAGGAATCGCTGGTTTGTACCGGTATGCCAGATGTTTTTTGGTGTTCGGCTTTGACTCTTAAACACGTCAAACCACTTGCTTAACATAGGTGCAATGTCAGCTGTCATGTTTAGGCATTGCACCAGTATAGATTGCTTCATGTCCTGTACATCTTTTTCGGGAACTCGGTGGGTGAACAGTGAATTACTTTGACTGTGAGACTCATGATAATCAGAGTTCCTTAGATCACCATAGGCGCCGGCAACCAATCCTGTGTTTAGACACAAGGTTCGGTTCAGCTACGCGGTTCCAACTTTCCTTCCTGGGCTGTTTCTGGGGGTCCTTCGTATTTTCAATCAACATACCTCCTACGTCTTCGGACCTGGGTTTTATGGTTTTCTTGCTCAATCTGAGCCTCCAAAATTCGTTGGGGAAGGTCAAGCAATAGTCATAACATAGGCCCGAACCGTAAGGATTTTTACTCGTTCCTTGTTTGCTCAACGCATCAGCATACATTTGCTTTTCTCCTGGGTGATAAACGGATTTCACAATCATAAATCACTAAGCCATTCCAACCAACGGCGCCATGGTCCTCATGTTTTAATTCTTTGATCGAGGATGTGTTGTAAACTTTGTGGTCATGTGTACACTGTACACTTTGTCCCGTATAGATATGCCTCCAAATCTTTAGAGCGAACAATTTACTGGCCTAACTCCAAATCATGAGTGGTGTTAATTTTTCTATGAAATCTTTAGTTGCGTGATGTATAAGCAATCACTTTTTCTCTTTGCAGTAGTATGCGCACACCAAACCTTTGATTTGAAGCGTATTGTAAGCGAATAATAGTCTTCATTTACTTTCGCGGTAACGCTAGAATTGTGCCCTACACTACTTCTGCTTTATCAACTTGGAAAGCGCCTCCTCCTTTGTCACTCCAATCAAACTTGTCTTCTTTTAGTCAAGCTTGATCTTTGCTTGGCGATCTTTGAGACTCCTTCATTGATCTTTGGTGGTAGCCTGCTGAGCCCAAAAATTACGAATTTCCATTGCCGGAATTAGGAAGATGCCCATTGGTCTTTTAAGGATGCGATCTTGGCAGGATCCACATGAATACCCATAACTGTCGATCACGTGACAGAAAACTGTACTTTAGGATCTTGAATTCGCACTTAGAGATTTTGCATACAACTGCTCCTTTTTAAGCAACTCCAAATTAACTTGAGGTGCTCTGATGCTATTGACTTGTTCTATCGAGTATATAAGAATATCGTCAATATAAGTCAATCAGAACTTATCCAGATATGGCTTGCACTCCCGATTCATGAGAGCCATAATTACAGACGTGTGCGTTTAGTCAAAACCAACGGCCCATAAATTGAAAATACGTAATGTCCATATCGAGTTCTGAATGCGGTCTTTGGAATATCTTCTTTCAGAAAACCCTTAGTTGAATTGAAACCGACCCTCAAGGGGGGGTCAGATCTTTGAGTTAGATACTCGAACCTTGTAGTTGATCGAACAAATCATCAATCCTGGGGAGCGGATAACGGTTCTTTACCGTCAGCTTATTCAATTCCCGGTAATCAATGCACATCCGGAATGATCCATCCTTCTTCTTGACGAACAAGATCGGAGCTCCCTAAGGTGAGGAACTGGGTCTTATAAACCCTTTGTCTGAAAGTTCTTTTAGTTGGTCTGACAATTCTTTCATCTCGGACGGAGCTAGTCGATAAGGTGCCCGTGCTACTGGCGCAGCACCAAGTATCAAATCGATTTGAAATTCCACTTGGCGGGTTGGTGGGATACCCGACAAGTCCTCGGGAAATACCTCAGGAAAGTCTTGAACTATTGGTACTTCTTCAAGTTGCTTCTCCTTCGACTTGTCTTCCGCCTTTTTCATAGTAACCTGTGCCAGAAAGATAGGACATCCCTCCAGCAAATACTTTTATGTTTTGGTGCACGAGATGATGTTTAATCGGGACTGGTGACCGTTGTTGCTTCCTTCACCATGAAAAATTAAAGTCTTGTCTCCAAAGGGAACAAGTTTCTCATCACAGACGATTACGACATGATATTTAGCTAACCAGTCCATACCGATAATGACGTCAAAACTACCCATCTCTACGGGCATCAAGTCGATGTTGAATGGATGATTTAGAAAGTTTAGAGTGCAACCCCGTATAAGTGTATTAACCCAAATTATTATACCGTCAGCTAACTCAACATCATAACCATGGTCTAATGTAGTTGGGATGATATCAATTAAAGAACTAAATGCAGTAGATATGAAACTTCTATAGGCACCAGTGTCAAATAGTATTGAAGCATAATGGTTATTTAGGAGGAACGTACCCGTGACAACATTAGAGTTCGGGTTAGTTCCAGCAAAGCCTACAACATAAGTTCTTGCTACAGCATTGCCATTTCCAGCCCGATTCCCTTGATTTCCATTCTTCAGCTTTGGGCAGTTACTCCTGAAGTGACCTTGAACTCCACACTCAAAGCAAGTGATAACTCGTGGATTTTTCCCTTGGTTCCTTAGGAGTTATTGATGGTTGTTGTTAGCTAGTAGGTCGATCGAACTTTACCAGTCACGGGCCTAGATATGGTGACCTTATTCTTCTTGATGTTAGTGCATTTTGAGTACATGGCCCATCGTGTGATAATTGCACTTTTGGTACAAGAGGTTTGATTTCCTCCATATGGCTTCTTATCTCAGGACCCAGCAGTGTTAGCCCGTGCCACATCATTTCTTTTTGTATGGTTGGCTGTTGGGTTTTGGTTGTTCATTTGGAAGTATCTTCAATTTCCTCTTATTCTTTGATTTCGTTTCAGCTGTAGGAGCATCATTTTGTCATCATTTCAGTTAGCAAATATCAATTGCTCTTTGCATTGACTGAGGCTTTGATGCCTTAACACTGCCATGAATCATGTCGGGAAGACCACCGACATACCTTCCACTCTAGCTTGATTCTTCAGGAGGAAACTATTCTATCACCAACCAATCGAGTGCCAACTCTTGATCGCTGATTGGTAAGTCATCAAATCGGTACCTCTCACATTTAGGTTCCAATCTTAGATTCCAGCTTTTTGATCTCGCCCCTAGGGCAATATTTATCTGTTATTATCCTTTTCTAGGCCGTCCATGGCATCGTATATGCAACATCTTGTCCGACAGCCCTTACGTGCGAGTTCCACCACATCAAGGCAATCCCTTGAAGGGTATAAGATGCATACTTAACCTGACTTGTTTTAGCACAGTTGCTGATAAGGAAATCAGCAGTCAATCCGCGCGCTCCAACTATGGGGTCAGGCCAACGTTCTTCAGTGCCTTTGAAAATTCATAGGCTGGCACTTCAAGGGGGAAAGTCAGTGTAAGTGCTATTCCGTTGAGTATGGCACTTGCCTTCTTCCGCCAGGTTCCTGAACCATGGCTGTTATCGCCATCTCTGCTCCTGCTTGCATCGCGTTCTGCTAGAGCAGCAGCAACGCCTTGATCAATTAAAGCTTGGAGTTGAGCATCAGTGACAGTTGTGGTAGGAGTGGTTGTGGTGGCGGGTGTTGTCCTCGTGGTTCTTCTTGTTGGTGGCATTTTCTTCAAAATCACAAGGAATATAATACACGTCAGATTTCACACAATCATAAACGTAACGTGACTTATCCTATAATAAATAAAAAAAGAGATCCACCATCCACAGTGAAATATACACTGAAAGTGAAATCAACAATGACATAAAATAAATAAACATCAATAAAACAACAACATCGATAATCTACATGAGACCCTGATTACAACATGTTCAGTAAATCGAGATAATAAAGTGAAATATGGACCTAAGGCGGTGTTAGTTGGGGTTCACCCATAATATTATCACGCCCATACAATGATAGCTAAAAAGATAATACATACGTCCTTTCAGCTATTTAGCTGGGACGTAGACCCATAAAATATTAATAGGCTATATAAGAGATAGCTAAAATGATACCTTTGACTAACAGCTTGCTGCCAGACTCAGCTGGTCCTATCCTGGGGCTCTGGGTCTTCTAGCATCTCGTGTCGTATACGTCCCCAAGAACTATAGTCAACTGATTCTCGAAGTGATGTGGTCTGAGCAATCAACGTGGAACTGTGCTCCAGTGTACATACTTGTGCTTATGGCTGCACTCCTCTACTCAGAATAGTCCATGCTCATGAGAGCATATGCCGCTCTCTATCCAAGGCCAAAGCTGTGTGCTTGGTGGTATGAGTATGGCCTATCTTTGAGCAGTTCATTGTGTTGACTCGAGCGTTCAGTAACGCTGTCGGTATAAATGCCTCCTCAAATCGTACTCGAACTCCTCAGTCCTTTGCCTAACTGTAGTATCAAGCTCCTGGCACTCTCTGTTCGAACCCCTCTAGTGGTCGGTGCTATCTCCATATGCCTCATCAATCTCAAAACCCAAGTGTCAACTCTGGAGTAGGCCCTGGCTTTAGGGGGAATGTCTTGCTGGGCACCAGCGATGAACTCTCCCCCTATATCCGTATCCGGGAGCGGGTGTAATTTGTAAGACAAAAAAGCTCTCTTCGAGGCGCATCTTAGACTCGGGAACATCTGTCATGGGGAAGCAGATGAGGAAGTGTTATTAGGGTGTGATGCAGCTGATATGTGTAGAATACACATATCATTTATTACTTAAAATAACCCAAGTAACCCAAAACAGACAAAATGAAAAAAATATGCTTTGTATTGTGTTTTTGTGTGTGCAGGTATGGATAAGTCAAAATTCACAAGAAAACGTCCAAAAACGGGCTAAGCACGACACCAGAATCAAAAGAGTGCAAAAAGACGCTAAGGATTCAAAGCCGAAGCAGAATGTAAAAGCCTCAGTCAATCTCAGTCAATAGATGGTCAATAAAACGTCAACAATACCCAAATCCAAAGCCCTTCTTCTTTTATAACATCGCAAGGGCCGGTCTTGTAATTCCCGAAAGTTATTTATAACTAAAAAAGAGAGAAAAGGAAGAAAGGGACTAGAAGTGTCACAATCTCTAAGTCCAACCGATTTTTACCCAAGCAGTTAAAAATAGGTGCGAATGAACAATTACTGTTCATTCGTCTTCCCTAATTCACCTCCATTAATTTACATCCAAGGGGCAAATAGAAATGAAGGTTACAAAGGAACAATTCGGGTGACAAGGACTGACATGGCAGAGAATTACATCACCAAACCCTCCCATTGGCCAATCCCCATCAAAGAAGCTCACGTGGATTTTGAGGAAGCACAAGTAAAGGATAGATTTTACACTAAACTACTCACAAAAGAAACACAAACGTCACATCAATGGAATGACACGCTGGCAATCTTCAGGTGTCCACAACTCAATCCAACGGCCACAATAGAAGCTCAAATGATTGAAAGAATGATGGTGAGTGAAAGTTTGGATAGCAAAGGCAAGAGGCTAGAAGGATCCAAGGCAGCCTATAAATAGGCCTCTCCTCTCACAAAAAAAGGGGGGAATAAGATCTAGTTTTTTTTAATAATTTTTAGTTTAGCTTAAATTCATATTTTTCTTAAATGTAAATTTTCTTTTTAAAGTAATGTAATCAGTTCCTTTAATTAATGAAATTCAGTTTTTAGTATTTTAAATCTCATTTTTAAACTCTCATTTAAAGTCATAAGCTCTCTTAATAAGCTTAAGTTGTTCCAATAAGCTAATGAAGTCATATTATGATCTTTCTGTAATAAGCTGAAATAGAGCTTGTTGAATTCAATATTAATCTTATCTAAACCTTAAATCAGTTTAATCTATCATGGATCTATTTGGATATGAGCTTTTTGGAAGGGGATCTTAACTTGGAAGAGATCCCAAGGACTTTACCCTAGCTTATCTAATAAGCTAGGGAGCTTGTAGCTGCCTTTATTGGTCCTCTTGTTTAGTAGAGGGAGTTTGTAGTTTCTCTTCATTTTCCTTAATTCTGCTTTAAATAATGATATCATTGCTTTCTATATTTAGATCTGCTTATTTGCTTATCCTCTTTGCTTATTAGTGCTTGTTTGAGTTTTATCTAGCCAAATCATCTTAGTTGTTTATCTGTTTTTAATTTTCTTAGTTTAAACCATAGATTTTCATATTATTGTCTTAAAAACCTCTAAAAAACCAAAAATATAGTTTAGTTTTTTGTTTTTTTTTTTTTTTTTTTTTTTATTTATTCTCTATTTTTTTTTTCTTTTTTTTTTTTTTTTTTATTTTTTGTTTCTTTTTTTTTTTTTTTTTTTTGCGTTGTGTGTTTTTTTTTTGTGTTCTTGTTTTATTTTTTGTTTTTTTTGTTGTTTGTTGGGTCGGGTTTATTTTTTGATTTTTTTTTTTGTTTTTGTTGTGTTTTTTTTTTAGTGTTTTTGTGTGGTTTTTTTTTTTTTTTTTTTTTTTTTTTTTTTTTTTTTTTTTTTTTTTTTTTTTTTTTTTTTTTTTTTTTTTTGTTTGGGGGTTTTTTTTGTTTTTTTTTTTTTTTTTTTTGTTTTTTGCTTTTTGTTTTTTTTTTTTTGTTTTGTTTTTTGTTTTTATTATTTTTTTTATATTTATTTTATTTTTTTTTTTGTTTTTATTTTGTTTTTTTTTTTGGGGTTGGGGTTGTTGGTTTGTTTTTTTTTTTTTATTTTTTTTTATATTATTTTGGGTTTTTTTGATGTTTTTTTTTTTTTTTTGTTTTTTTTTCTTTTTTTTTTTTTGTTTTTTTTTTTTTTTTTTTTTTTTTAGTTTTTTTTTTTTTTATTTTCTTTTTGATTTTTTGTTTTGTTTGTTATTTTATTTTTATTTTTTTTTTTTTTTTTTGTTGTGTTTTTTTTTTTTGTGTTTTTGTTTTTTATTTTTGTTTGTTTTTTTTTTTTATTTTTTTTTTTTTTTTATTTTATTTTTTTTTGGTTTTTTTTTTTTTTTTTTTTTTCTTTGTTTTTTCTTTGTTTTTGTTTTTTTTTTTTTTTTTTTTTTTTTTTTTTCTTTGTATAAAATTGTTTTTTTTTTTTTTTAATGTTTTTTTTTTTTGAGTTGTTTTTTTTTTGGTTGTTTTATTTTTTTTTTTTTATTTTTTTTTTTGTTTTTTTTTTTTGTTTTGTTTTGTTTTTTTTTTTTTTTTTTTTTTTTTTTTGTTTTTTTTTTTTTTTTCTTCTTTGTTTTTTTTTTTTTATGTATGTGTTGTTTTTTTGGTTTTTGATTTTCTTTTTTTTTATTTTTTTTTTTTTTTTTTTTTTTTTTTTATTTTTTATTTTTTTTTTTTGTTGTTTTTTTTTTGATGATTGTTTTTTTTTTTTTTTTTTTTTTTTTTAATAGCTTAAGTCTTAGATTATTCGCTTATATAGTTGTTTTTTTCAGGCTTAGTATTGTAGTTTTAATCATGTTATTTGTTGGGGTTTTTTGCTAGGGGGGTTAGTGTTGGAGCCCAATCTTCCATTTGGGGTGCGCATGTAAGAGTGGCTTTGGGGAGGGGTGTTGTTTAGGGGCGGGGGGTGGGGTGGGGGGAGGGGGGGTAGGGGGACTTGGGGGTGTTAGGGGGATGTGGCGGAGGAGGGGCTGGTCGGGGTGCGGTGGTTTTGGGGTGGTGGGGATGAGGATATTCGGGGGGCAGGGGGATGGGACGGGATGGGGTGTGGTGGGGGTTGGTGTTGGTGGGAGGTGGGTGGACGTCGGAGTTTGGTTGGGGGGGGGGGGGGGGGCGGAGTGGTGTGCGGTTCTTGGGATGGTGGGTTGGGGGGGGTTTGGGTTATGGGGTGGTGGGGGGGTGGAGCGAAAAGCAGATGGTTGGGGTTTGGTGTTGTTGTAGGGAAGGGGGGGGTTGGGGATACTAGGAGGGGGGGCTTGTTTATTTGGGGTACAAGGTAGGGTAGGGAGGGGGGTGGTATGAGTTTTGCGGGGCGGGTTGGTGCGTGGAGGGGTGAGGGGAGATGGAATGTGTGTGTGGTCTCGCGATTCTAGTGGTATGTGGGATTGGGTGTTGGGGTTTGACGGTTATTTTTTTCTATCTTTAACGAGGTTTTGATATGTGGTGTGCTAGGCGTGGGGTTTACACGGTGTTCGTTTTTTTTTCTTTGTTTTTTATTCTTAAGCGTGTATATTTTTTTTTTATTTATTTTCAATAGTGTGTGGATCTTTTATTTTCCTCAATTTACTAGGGGCAGACACTGCGGTAGTAGCTTAATTCATAAATGCTTATCTTAAAAAGTGGTGTTTGTTTAAGCTGTGTTTGACCTCTAAAAGTCAAAATTACTTATGCAATTTGTTTGAGTCAGCTGAGTTTTCATTTAAGAATAGTTTTCATTTAGTTTTTAGAAGTTAGATTGTGAAATTGAAAAAGTGATGGTTTATTATGTTGATTCTAGCACCAGGGCAGTTTTTTTTACTATCTTTTTTATTGTAAAACTGTGATCCAAAGCCCTTAAGGCTTAGATCTTGCTTGAACTTTGTGTATACACTCAATTTGAGTGTGTCTTAGTGCAGGAATTTCCTTAGGAAACCTCCACTGTTGGTTTACATTTGTCCAAAGTGCACCAGTACTAACAATAAGTTAGTACTGCTGATACTCTACACTACCAGTACTAACTAAAAAGTTAGTACTGCTTTCACAAGTTAGTACTACAACCTTTGGCTTAATTTTTAGTTAAGTAAGAAGAGGATTTAGGATCTTAAATTCAAGTAGGGCTAAGATTAGCTATAGCTTAACATAGAATAAGTTTTAGATTTCATTTTCTAGCTTATTTACATAGCTTATTTTTGCTGTCAAATTGTAAAAAGACAAAAAATTAGTACTTAGGAATTTTATCGGTTTTTTAATTTGTTAATTTAGTTATGTTCTAGATTTTATAGCTTAATTAGATAGATTATAAGTAGTTTTTTGACCAGTTGACTACCGAGTTTGACCAGTTTTAACAAACTTTGACTAGGTGTAACAAACTTTGACTACCGAGTTTGACCAGTTCTAACAAACTTTGACCAGGTGTAACAAACTTTGACTACCGAGTTTGACCAGTTCTAACAAACTTTGACCAGGTGTAACAAACTTTGACTACCGAGTTTGACCAGTTCTAACAAACTTTGACCAGGTGTAACAAACTTTGACTACCGAGTTTGACCAGTTCTAACAAACTTTGACCAGGTGTAACAAACTTTGACTACCGAGTTTGACCAGTTCTAACAAACTTTGACCAGGTGTAACAAACTTTGACTACCGAGTTTGACCAGTTCTAACAAACTTTGACTACCGAGTTTGACCAGTTCTAACAAACTTTGACCAGGTGTAACAAACTTTGACTATCGAGTTTGACCAGTTCTAAGAAACTTTGACCAGGTGTAACAAACTTTAACTACCGAGTTTGACCAGTTCTAACAAACTTTAACCAGGTGTAACAAACTTTGACTACCGAGTTTGACCAGTTCTAACAAACTTTGACCAGGTTTAACAAACTTTGACTACCAAGTTTAACCAGTTCTAACAAACTTTGACCAGGTGTAACAAACTTTGACTATCGAGTTTGACCAGTCAACTACTGAATTTGAGAATTGAAATTGATTTTACTGAATTTGAACTACTGATTTTGATAATAAGCCTAAATAAGCATATTTTGAACTAATTTGGCCATGATTCTTACAATAAAACCGTAAGCAATCAATCTCAGTTGCATAAAACACAACCAAAAGTAGCTAAATAAGCTGTTTTGACCAGATTAAGCAGTTTGACTTTTATGACAAAAAATAAGCAGTTTTGACTCGAAATAAGCTTACGAAAATAAGCTGAAAAACAGAATAAGCACACAAAAAATAATCAGTACAAAAAAACTTGTAATAAGCTCAAATTAAACCAAAAAAGCTTAAAAATAAGCTCACGCAATAAGCTGCACGAATAAGCAGTCCGAATAAACTCTCCAAAACAACACTAAATCGCTCCTGCAGCTCTGATACCACTTGTGAGGTCTTGAATTCAGGATCAATAAGCAATAGAGTGCTTAGTCTAGAGAGAGAAAGATTAAAAAGTAGAGAGAGAAAGAGAGAGGAGGAGAATTAAAGAAAAGATAAGAATGAGATTAGAAGAAACTTATAAGACACACACAAGACACACCTCACAAATGAGGTGGTGGTGGGGTATTTATACCCAATTACAAGAATGAGTATGGAGCTCTTCTCTTTTAGACTTTAACTATTTATCAGGTCTCGTGACTTTATTTTAGTTACGAACCTTTCACCTAACCTATTACACAATATTATTTCTCTATTTATTACAAGACTTTTATCTCAATAAGATCGTCACTTTTATTAATCCTAAAAGTATACAATTTAGAAACCAAGAGGGTTGAAGAAAACCTGCATATAAACTTTTTAGAAAATAAACCTAATGTTGCAGGGAAAGGACCTAATTGGCTGTTTGATCTTGATTATTAACTGATTCAATGAACTATCAGCCTGTTATTGCAGAAAATAAAGCTAACAAAACTGCAGCTCCAAAAGAAGCTAATCATAGTGCAGGTACACAAGATAATATTGATGCAGGTAACTCTGAAATGGAAGCTGAACTTGCTCAAGAATACTTTGTACTGCCATTATGGTCTTTTTATACTTCAACAGTCAAGAGCTCAGAAGCAAAGAATAGAGATGAAAAACCTAATGGGGATACTGGTCCAAAGACAAATGAGGAGCCAAAAGATCAGGAAGATCAAGCCTTTTTAGAGGAGCTTCAAAGGCTTAAAAGACAAGAAAAGGAGGCTAATAATGCAGCTAAAGTTTTAAGAAAGGAGTTTGCTCAATGTACTAAGGATTTGCTTCTTCAACCAGGAGCTGCTAGAGCTACCAGTACTAACACAGTTAATACTGTTAGCACACCAATTAGTACCGCCAGTCCTTCAAGAGTTTTTAGTGCTGGTGGACCTGATCTACCCAACAATAACCAAGATGATTCTCAAATACCTGCTCTTGAGGATAACAATCTAAGTGATGTGATTTTTACCAATGCATCTTATGATGATGAGGGTGTAGTGGATGACTTCACTAATTTAGAAAACACTGTGAATGTTAGTCCTATTCCTACATCAAGGATACACTCCATTCATCCTACAACTTAAATTCTTGGAGATCCAACCTCAACAGTTCAGACAAAGAGCAAAGTGAACAAAAGTTCTGGAGCTAATGCTTTTGTTATCTATATTCAAAAGCAGAGAAGAAATAATCACAAGGATTTCCAGCACTATTTGTTTTCTTGCTTCCTTTCTCAGATTGAACCCAAGAAGATATCTCAAGCTCTTGAAGATGAAAGTTGGGTTGATACTATGCAGGAAGAGCTGCTGTAATTCAAGATTTAGAAGGTTTAGATTCTGGTTGACTTTCCTTTTAGAAAGAAGGCAATTGGGACAAAATGGGTTTACAGGAATAAGAAGGATGAAAGAGGTGTTGTAGTTAGAAATAAGGCAAGGTTGGTTTCCTAGGGATATAGATAAGAGGAAGGGATAGACTATGATGAGATTTTTGCTCCTGTGGCTAGGATTGAAGCCATCAGGATCTTTTTGGCCTTTGCTTCTTATATGGGATTCATAGTTTATCAGATGGATGTGAAAAGTGCCTTCTTGTATGGCATAATTGATGAGGAGGTGTATGTGTCTCAACCTTTAAGTTTTATAGATCTTAAGTTCCCTAAGAAGGTCTACAAAGTTGTAAAAGCTCTGTATGGTTTACACCAAGCTCCCAGAGCCTGGTATGCTACTTTATCTACTTTCTTGTTGAAGAGTGGATACAGAAGAGGAACCATTGACAAGACTCTTTTCATCAAGAAGGACAGGAATGATATCATGTTAGTGCAGGTTTATGTAGATGATATTATTTTTGGTTCTACAAAGAAGTCTTGGTGTGATGAATTTGAGGCATTGATGAAGAGCAGATTCCAGATGAGTTCTATGGGAGAGCTCACCTTCTTTCTTGGATTACAGGTCCAGCAGAAAGAAGATGGTATTTTCATAAGTCAGGATAAGTATGTTGCAGAGATCCTGAAGAAGTTTGATTTTGATAGTGTGAAGACTGCCAGCACTCCAATTGAGACCCAGAAGCCCTTGATCAAGGATGAAGAAGCTGCTGATGTGGATGTACATCTTTATAGATCCATGATTGGCTCTTTAATGTACTTGACTGCTTCTAGGCCTGATATTATGTATGCAGTCTGTGCTTGTTCTAGGTTTCAGGTAACTCCAAAAACCTCACATCTTCATGCTGTGAAGAGGATCTTTAGGTACCTCAAAGGCAAACCCAAACTGGGCCTTTGGTATCCTAGAGTGTCATCATTTGACCTGGAAGCCTATTCTGACAGTGATTATGCTGGAGCAAATCTTGACAGGAAATCCACAACAGGAGGTTGTCAATTTCTTGGCAGGAGACTTATCTCATGGCAGTGCAAGAAACAAACAATCGTGGCTACTTCTACTACAGAGGCAGAGTATGTTGCTGCTTCTAACTACTGTAGGCAAGTATTGTGGATTCAGAATCAAATGTTAGACTATAGGTTCAATTTTATGAACACAAAGATCTACATTGATAATGAAAGAACAATATGCATTGTAAAGAATCCAGTGTTTCATTCCAAAACATAGCATATTGAGATTAGGCACCACTTAATTAGGGATACTTATGAGAAAAAGCTTATCCATGTGTTTAAGATTCACACTGATGATAATGTGGCTGCTCTTTTAACCAAATCTTTTGATGTTAGCAGATTCAATTTCTTAATTGTTAACATTGGAATGATCAACCTATAGCTGCATTAGTTCAGGGGAGGCAAAATGGCAAGTTGATTTGTTGTACAGTTTGGAAAATGATGTTAAGGTTCATTATGTTCTTTAGGATGAGGATTGAGAGCTACATATGGTACTAAGTTACCCGTTTTGGTTAATACTGGTAGGCAAAAAGTTAGTACTGCTAGGCCAAAACTTAGTACTGCCAGGCAAACCTTAGTACTGTTAAGTTACCGTTAGAAACAGGGGAGATAGGGATGCAAAGTGTAAAATTATGGTTTCTTCACCACTGGGTATACTTGAAACCTATATAAACCGTTCTCAAACACACAATTTACTCACCTAATCTCTCTCCCACGCTCTCATATCACAAACCCTAATCCCTCTAATCACCGACGATCATCAATTACACCTCCATGGCTGCTCTCATATCTTGCCCTAAGCATAATATGGTTGCTTGTTTGGAGAAAACAGAACGGAATGCTCAATTTCATGAGATAGTAGACTTCCTTACATGAAGCTCGATTTACTACTCTCTCACTGTAAGTCCTACTGTCTCTACTTCCTTTATTGAACAGTTTTGGAACACTGCTACTTTCAAAACAGTCAATGATGTTAGTTACATTAAAGCTAAAGTTGCTGGCAAGACTGTATCAATCTCTGAAGCATCTATTAGACGAGATCTTCTATTTAATGATGTGGATGGAATTGATTGTCTCACAAATCAAGAAATTTATGAAAACCTTCAATTGATGGGGTATGAGGGAGATCTTACAATTCTTACTTTTCAAAAAGCTCTCTTCTCCCCACCATGGAAGTACCTAATTCATACCCTAATTCACTGCCTTAGTTCAAAAAGTACTTCTTGGGATCAATTTCCCATAAATATTGCATCTGCACTGATTTGCTTAGCTACAGATAGAAAATTTAATTTTTCTAAGATGATTTTTGAGGGTATGATTAGGAACTTGGATGCTAAGAAGCAATTCTTAATGTATCCAAGATTTGTTCAAGTGTTTTTAAATAACCAACTTTCAAACCTACCTGCCCCTTTGGATAACCTTCCAATACCAGTCCTTACCAAAAAGGTTTTCACTAATATGGCAAAGCAAGGACTACACTTTTCAGGCCATGTTACACCTTTATTTCCTAATATGTTGGCTCAAGCAGTAGTAGATGAGGGTGAAGGTTCAGGACAACCAACTGAACCCCAACCAACACCCTCTCCTACTCAACCTAGTATAGGAGACCAACCCCGTGTGACTGAATCATCTTATAGACCTGACACTACCTAAGACCCTAGGGAAAACTTAGAGGGCACTGGTGGAAGTCAAGGGGATCATGTTCAGATACCCCATGATAGTCCTCTTTCAGGTGGTCACACATCTGACAGAGCTGAGGGTGGCTTGAACCTAGATGAGTTACTTGTTCTTTGCACTAACTTGTCAAACAGGGTTCTTGCTTTGGAAACTTCCAAGGATGCTCAGGCTGCAGAGATTCTTAACTTGAAGACTAGAATCAAGAAGCTGGAAAAGAAGTGTAAGCCCAGCATCTCACACCACAGAGCATGGTTAAGGAGTGTGTCTAGGTTGTCAAGGAAGAAAAAGTTAGGTAAGAAGGAGTCTGTATCCAAACAGGGGAGGAAAAATACCAAATCAGGACCTAAGTTGGATGACAGTACCTTTGATGATCTTGATGCTGATTTAGCTCATGGTATGGACTACATGGAAACAAAGGAAGCTGTGAATGAGGGGAGGCAAAGTAATAAGACTAAGGAGCTTAATTTGGATGTTGAAGACAAGGGTAGTGGTGAAAAAGGAGGTAGCACAGTTAGTACTGCTAGGCCAGATATTGATACTGCTAGGCCAGAAGTTCATACTGCTAATGCACCAGTTAGTACTGCTGGTGTAACTATTAGTACTATTGATCCTGAAGTTAGTGCTGTTGAGCCTAGAACTCCTCCTACAACAACAAGTATATTTGATGATGAAGATATTACTATGGCTCAAACTTTGATAAAGATGAAAGAAGAGAAATCCAAGGAAAAAGGAGTGGCATTTAAAGATGTTGAAGATTCTTCAAGACCTATGAGATCTATAACAACACTCAAACCACTTCCATCCATTGATCCTAAAGATAAAGGAAAGGGTATCTTAGTTGAGGAAGAACCTGTCAAGATAAAGAGAAAAGATCAAGGGATAGATCAGATTGAGAGAGATGAAGAATTGGCTCACAAGCTACATGAGGAAGAATTGGCTGAGATTGCAAGAATACAAGAAGAAAAAGCAGCACAAGAAGAAGCTTCTAGAGTTGCTATAATGGAAATGTTTGATGAAGTCCAAGCAGGTATTGATGCTGATGCATTGTTTGCAGCCAAGCTCCAACAGGAAGAAAGAGAGGAGTACACAATTGAAGAAAGAGCAAAGTTCTTGGCTGAAACAATAGCTGCACAAAGAAAATTCAGAGCTG
This sequence comes from Tanacetum coccineum, assembly GCA_026074375.1. NCBI lineage: Eukaryota > Viridiplantae > Streptophyta > Magnoliopsida > Asterales > Asteraceae > Tanacetum > Tanacetum coccineum. The sequence continues at coordinate 27,355 of BQNB010010579.1, read as the reverse complement.
CACAAAGAGCTGCTGAGATTAGAAGTAGACCACCAACTAAATCTCAACTAAGGAATTTGATGATGACATATCTGAAGAATATGGGTGGTTACAAACACTCTCAGCTGAAAGCAAAGACATTTAAAGAAATCTAAGCTATGTATGAAAGACAGAAAAAGAGAATTGATGACTTCAAACCTATGGATTCAGATGATGTAGTAAAAGATAGTAAGAAGGCAGCTGGTGAAGATACTTTAAAGAAGAAGGAGGTTCTTAAAGAACCTGACAGTACTAAGATTGAAAGAGTTTCAGATGTTTCAAAGAAAAAAAAGAAGGTCCAAGAATGAAAAAATGTCTAAGAGGAAGAAGACAGAGTCTGACCTTGAAGAAGAAGAGGGTCTAAAGACTTTTCTAAAAATAGTTCCAGATATAAAAGGAATAATAGATTATGAAGTCCTAGAGAAGATATTTCTAATTATTAACTGGGAATCAAAGTTCTATCATTATGACATACATGGAGCAGAGGGTATCTACTACAGGATCTTTAGATCTGATGGAAGCTCTGGATGGATTAAAACCTTTTTTGAAATGGTAACAAGGTTTGATAGGCTAGATCTTGTGGAGTTATATAACCTGGTGATGCAAAAGTTTAAAACGATTACTCCAGAAGGTGTTGATCTAGTTTTTTGGGGAGATTTAAGGACAATGTTTGATAAAAATGCAAAAGATGAACTCTGGCAGAATCAAGAAAGATGGAATATTAAGAGCTGGAATTTCTATAAGAATTGTGGGGTTCATTCTTTGACACTGGAAGATGGTACTGAGATTCATATGCTTGCAGAAAGGAAATATCCACTCACTAAAGAAACACTTGAGAGGATGATATCCTTAAAGTTGATAGCCGAGTCTGCAAGTGATAGTGCTTATGATCTGCTTAGATTCATTCAAAAGCAGATTGATGAAGCTGGAAGCCATGATGGAGGAGAAAAGGATCTTTAAGTGTTGGTTTCATCACCACACAACAAATGGTCATCAGTTCACCATGTTTAACAAACATCAAGAACTGGCTAGTCCAGAGCAAACGGCTTCTGACAAAGACTTCTCAAATCTGTTAATGGCTAATAGTTTTCCAAAAACTATATGGCTCTTAACTTACCATGCTTCAGAGTAAAGAGTTGGCTAGTCCAAAGCAAACGGCTCTTGGTAAAGAAACATCAAATCCGTTTATGGCTAGTAGTTTGCCAAAAACTACAAGGCCAACTTAGTTGGTGTTGCTGAGTTGCTGAGATGTTGTGATGATGACAAAGACTAGAAACTAAAGAATTTCAAGATTACAAAGTAACAAAAGAGCTCAAGTTCATCATAGAAAAGATTTAAAAGTATGCAGTGTGTTTGGATACATCCTCCAGGTGTTCAAGAAGCTCAAACTCAAGAAACATGAAGGTTAACAAGTGAACAATCATGTTTAGGGGAGGATTGTTAGGAATTATGTTTCTTGAGTTAGTACTGTTAGTATTATTTAGTTAGTACTGCCAGTATATATGTTAATACTGGTAGTAGAGTTAGTACTGTTAGTAGTAAATTAGTACTACTAGCATATATAGATAGTACTGCTTAAGTGATATGCATGAGATATATTAGGGATATATATACATGATCACTTAACGCGTTTTGTAAGCCCATTAAGGTTTCCTTGGTGTATAAAAGGAACCCTACGACACTAGTTAGATATACAAGTTTCACAAACATTTATAGTTAGTATTCTGTAACCTAGCAAAATAATAGTAATCAAAATTCTGTTTTATTCATTATTCTTCTTAGCAGTATAAGTTAGTTTCCGCATAACTTATATTGTGCATAGTCATTGTTTCTCTTGTAGTTAGTTTGGATCTATCCAGATTGGCTACCACCCTTAACAGGCTAGAAAGATCTATTCAGACTGGGATCAACAGCTTGAATGGTGGTAAAGCTTATCACTTGGGGGAGTGATATATTTTACAATATTACATGTGGTAGAATACACATGACGGCGTTCTGTTTTGCGTCGTATCTTTCAGAATTCAGTCGAGAACTTATGAGCCCTAGGGAGTTTCGTTTCTCTTATATTTATTTCTCTCATTATCCTACCTTTAAGTTATTTTCTGATTACACATAATGCTCAACTTAAGTGTGGGGGGAAAATAAATTGGAAAATTAGACTCATTATTAAAAGTATAAACTTTTGTTCGCCCTCTGTAATCTAAAAATCTAATTTATTTTTAAATCTTTTGCCACTTAGGTTTATATATTAGAATAAAACATAGTAAATAAATATATTAAAAATTAATTAAAGTTTTGAAATCAGAGATGTGTCTCGATTGATAAAGCAGATCGACTCGGGATCGATGACATTACTTGCGCATTTATACCAATCACCCCAAAAAATGTGAGATTCGCCTTTAAATCTTATGAAGATAATTTTTGCCTTTAGCTTTCTCGAGTTAAGGTTTAAATGCAGCTGTAAGTGTCTCATCCGTCGTTACGGCTGTGTATTTGTAGTTTTGTCGCCTTTTCTGGAGCATTGGTATCAGATTAAAAATTGTATGAGTGTGCCGGTGATTTATTAATTCTAGAACTTGTGCTTGAAATCATTACGAGACCGCAGTGAGATCACGTTCGCATGATAAAGGTATTTTTAAGTGATAAAGAGGCAACTTAGGATTTAACCCAAATAGCCATTCCATTTAACATATGATTCTTTTAGCTAATTACACTGATTAGCTAACCACCCAAATAAAACCCTTATGTTAGCACTCATCTTTAGTGCTAGATACCCCTAGTTTAACCTGCTAAGCCATTCTATTCATTTTTCTCATCTAGAAAAAAATAAAGAAATACAAAATATATAACCTTTAGCCTAGCCTTACCCTTTGCCGAAAGTCCAATGGTTGGTTGCTAGTTGCTCGGTATGATTGGTTGATTTTTGCTTATAGTTTGCTCGCACTTTGTTATGAGGGTTGTACCATTCCAACGAAGATAAAGAGTGCACGCTTCGTGTTTCGTATTTTTTTATGGTGTACACTTATATTAAGTGTGGGAGAATTATTAGTTGTTGGAATATGAAGGGTGGATTAAAAAAAAGTGGAAGAAAAGAAAAAAAATCAAAAAAAGAAATCTAAAAAAAGAGAAAAAGAAAAGTGATGAATAAGAGTTGGATTGTTGTTGGCATTTGCGACATATTGATATATTATGTACCGGATATATTGATGAGAGGTTTGATACCTCGCGGATTTGTGGATTGTCGTAACTAACAACATGGGTTCTTGGACTTGTCGACATGTATTTTAGCTAATTACATTGATTAGCTAACCACCCAAATAAAACCCTTATGTTAGCACTCATCTTTAGTGCTAGATACCCCTAGTTTAACCTGCTAAGCCATTCTATTCATTTTTCTCATCTAGAAAAAAATAAAAAAAATACAAAATATATAACCTTTAGCCTAGCCTTACCCTTTGTCGAAAGTCCAATGGTTGGTTGCTAGTTGCTCGGTATGATTGGTTGATTTTTGCTTATAGTTTGCTCGCACTTTGTTATGAGGGTTGTACCATTCCAACGAAGATGAAGAGTGCACGCTTCGTGTTTCGTATTTTTTTATGGTGTACACTTATATTAAGTGTGGGGGAATTATTAGTTGTTGGAATATGAAGGGTGGATTAAAAAAAAGTGGAGGAAAAGAAAAAAAAATCAAAAAAAGAAATCTAAAAAAAAGAGAAAAAGAAAAGTGATGAATAAGAGTTGGATTGTTGTTGGCATTTGCGACATATTGATATATTATGTGTCAGATATATTGATGAGAGGTTCGGTACCTCGCGGATTTGTGGATTGTCGTAACTAACAACATGGGTTCTTGGACTTGTCGACATGTATATTATAAAACTATTTCCAGTATATATTTCCCATGCCTTATCCATACTCTAATTAACCCTTAGCCTAACGTTACAACCAGAATAAAAGTCCTCTTTTGATACTTATACATGGTGCTTACGCCTTGTCGGTGCAGTTTTGTTTCTTGTACAAGCCTATGGTATGAAATGGATCATGTCTGAGCAATTGAGTGTGATTTCCTTTCTACCCTTTTACATCACTTACGAGTGTGTGAAGTGAATTATACTTTCTTTTTCGTAAGGTGCTTACTCATGTATACATTTGAAAGTCGTTGTGGTTTTGGTCAAACATCTCTGTTTTTACATATTAAAATCCAAAAATATTTTTTACAATTCTAATTTTGTTATGTAAAGCATATTATTTTCCTTATTTTGCTTGAGGGCAAGCAAACCCTTAAGTGTGTGTGTGTGGGGGGGGGGGGGGGGGCTTGCGCCTTTTGCACTTATTTGTTACAAAAACCAAAATATTTTGAATAATTTTCATACCCAACAAAAAATTTAATTAAAAATAAAAATATCCAAACAAATTCAATATATTTTATATGTTATTTATATATATATTTATATATATATATATATAATAAAAAATTTTCTTGTCTTGTCACCTAGGACCTTGTTTATAAATTTCTTTTCTTAGATTTGCTTGAGGGGAAACAAAGTTTTAAGCGAGGGAATTTGATAACGCTCAAATTATACATGTTTTTATATGCGTTATCAATGATTTTACATATATAAATTGGTTAAATATAAGAACTATTGGTATATAATAGAGTATATTTGCTATTGTAGGTTCTTGGAACGTGTCGTGGAAGAAAACGAAAGAAAACACAACGATTTGAAGCTTAAACGAAGAAATAATTAAAGATAAAGATCTCCCGACACCTGTCCACTGTTTTGGCCATAACTTGAGCATACGAACTCCGTTTGACGCGATTCTGGCGGCCATGCATTCGGGAAAAAAATTATCTACCACTTTGGTTTTTGGTCCAAGAACTGAAAAGGCATCAAAACCGCCGCACAAATAAAAATGTACGGCGCACTTTTCACAAAATCCCAAAACCGCCACACAAATGAAAATATGCGCCGCACTTTCACTCTGCAGTATTAAAAACGTGAATTTAACCTCAAAAATGTCCACATACAACCTTTGCTTGGTCCCCAAGTAAATTCTACCCTATAAATACCCCCTAAAACTCCAAGGAATTTCATATCTTAAAACATATTACAAACACACTCTTTAAATCAATTGGAGAGAAGGAAGGAATGGTGAGGATCTTAAGATCCGATGATCCAAACACCCCTTTGATCCACCATATCACCACCACCACCATAGCTAAAAATTATTACTCTACCACCATGATTTCCAGACCTCCATTCATCACTATTACATAACCTAAACTCATTACTCGAAGGATTCATACCAAATCTTTCTGAGTCCCTACCATAAACCTCGTTGCCAAACACTCCATTTGGTGGCACGTTACGGATTCCCTGAAGAGACGTGACATATCCTCGGGTTGATTCAGTAGTGATTAACTTTACAACTAACCTTTAAAATATATAAATAAATATATAATACTTATAAATATATAATAAGGATAATTATCAAGAAAACTAATAAAACCGAAAGTAGTATAGAATATTCCCGGGTCGTAGTCCCAACGAGGAGTGAATTGGAAAGTCGAAAGTCGGTTTGATATTTGATGTTTGAATAAAAAAAAGATTTTGGACTTGGTTTTTCTAATTAAAATGCAAAAACAATCAAGGAAAACCTAAGAACAAAAGCTAAAATGATTTAAACCTAAAACTTAGACGGGAGAGTAAAAACGCGAGTTAAAGAAAACAAAATTATCAAAAATTAACCCTTAAAGTGATTTTTTTGGTTTTTCTAATTTAAAATAACTAAATTAAAAGAAAAATGAAAGAAAATTCTAAAACGGGGGCTTAAAAGGTTGAAAAATGAAGAAAATGAGAACCGGGCCCGAAACCCGTTCTTTAAAAAACGAAAATTTGCAAAAAAGGACCCTACGAAAGTTTTTCTATTTTTCCTAAGTGCAAAATGATAAAAGAAAATTTTCTAAAAAAGAATTATATTTTTTGATTTTTATTTAATTTTTAATAATTAAAAAACAGTTTTAAAGAAAATAAATGAGAAAAAATAGTAAACAAAATGGGAAAAATCCCAAAAAAATACAGATAAGTAGTTTAAAGTGTACTGGATTCAGGAAAAATAAAAGCTAGAAAAGTGGGCTTATAAATAAGCCAAAATAAGCTGAAACAGCTTATAAAACTAAAAAGAAAAAGTGACAATAAATAATTAATTATGCAAGATGTGAATGGATTAACTATTGTAGCAAAGTGTTTAGTGTGTGTCGTGTGTGCAAGGGGGAGGTCCAGGGTTCGAGCCTGGGCCTCTCTCTTTTTATAAAAACTTTTTTTTCTTTTTAAAAAAAAAAACTTATAAAACATGGAAAAATAAGCAAGTTTAAAAAAAGCAAAAATTTTTGTAACTTAAAAATAAGCAGAGAAATAAGCAATAGAAAACTAGACAGAATGCTACCCTTTTTTTTACTAAGGTCTAATGCTAACTGTTAGCTAGATTTTAACACAAATAAGCAAGCAAATAAGCTAAAATTCTAAAGCCCTAAACCTAATAAGCAGCTAAATACCTAAATTAAGCAAAACTAACTAACCAAAAGCACTAATAAGCAAAGAAATGGGCAGATTATGGCAAATTTACAAAGGCTTAAAGGCTAAAAAGTGGCTTAACTGTTGAGGCAATTTTAAGGCAAATAAGCATGAGCAAAACACTAGTAAGCAAAAAAAAATTAAGTTCTAAACCTAATAAGCAAGTGCAGACACAAATAAGCCAGGGAAAGAAGACAAATAAGCCAAAAAATGGAAATAAGCTAAGGGGCTAAACATGTAAACCAACAGCTAGAGGACAAGGTTCGGGCTTAATTTTTAAGCACTAAAAGGGACTTTAGGGTACACAAGTTATAAGGACTTAAGGCTTGGCTTATGGGCTACAAAAATAAGCAAAGAAAACAAATTTTGCAACTTAAATAGGCCAAGAAAAAGATAAAGGAAAGAGGCAGGTTACAAAGATTGTTATTTTTTTTGTTTTCTTAAAAAAAACATGGCAAAAGGCAGACTTAGAAATAAGCTAAAAAATAAGCTCAAAACTTCAAACAAAGTCAAAACAGATGGAGTTAAGCTCCTAAATAGCTTGTGCACAAAAGATCAAGAGCTAAAAACAATATTTAATATCTGATAAATAGAATTGAAAGAGGGGCTTTTGAAAGTAAAAAGTTGATAGAATTTGAGCAAAACTAAGGAAACATAAAAGAGACTTGTACTACTCTTTTTGACACAATAAAGCAACACTAAAACAACCTTTAAAAGCATTTTGAAAAAGCTTAATCTAATAAGCTCTTGGTGACTGTCTTATCACCACAGTTTCAAGAGGGCTTATAAAAAAAACTTAAAAACCACTTTTATACTTAAAATTTTTGTAAAACAGATTGAAAATGACAAAAAAATGCTTGTTTAAATTTGGCCTAGTGACCCAAAGGCTTTTATACTCAAACTGACTCACTTTGGGTCCTTATGCCAAACACCCCTTAAAGGTTTCTAATATCAGTTTTAAACTAGTTTTAGGTGATTTAAGCTTTGAAACAGAACTTCAACAAATAAAATTAAGCAACAAGGAATTATTAACAAGACAAGAATAAGGCACTAAAATAAGCTAAAGAAAAATAAGCTAATTAACAAGCTATATAAAGGCAGTTTTTAAGCATGAAATCCAAACACAAAAGATAATAAACAAGCAATAAGCAAGCACATGTAAGCATAAGACACTGAAATAAGCAAGAAAAACAAGAAATAAGCAAAAATTAAGCTATGCTATAGTGAAAATAAGCCAGAAATGGAAAAAGAGACTTACAAAGGATCTTATGCTTTTGGCAAGTGAATAAGCTTTCAAAAAGCTTATAAATCAAATCCTAATGCTTACCATAAGCTCTAAAACCCATGACCATCCTTTTCAAACCATGCTCCTTGCTTCTTTGACAGTTTCTTTGGAATTTTTTAGATTTTTGACTTTTTTGACAGAAAATGAAAGAAGCTTTTGTATAAGTTCTTAATGACTTAACAACTTATAAAAAGCTTAAAAACAAGTATTTAATTACAATTCTTAATTGACAAATATTTAAGAAATACTGTTAATTTGCATAAATTTAAATGACATGGAATTTTAAAAACTGAATTTAAAATGCATTTAAATTAAAAAGCAATATATTAAAGAGGATTAAAAATTGTGTATTACAGTTCTCATAATTTTCTACATTAATTCGATCTCTTTGATTAAATAAGCTACAAATACTTCTATTTATACTAAAAGCTTGAGTCCTTGGTGTGTTTCTTCACTGAGTGAGCTCAGGCCTTGTGTTTGTTGTGTGAGTGAAGCACCATAGTCAATCTTGGCCTTTAATTTGTCTTGGTGCCCAAGTAGAATGATCAAGACCCTTCGTTTCCATAGCCAATGGGGTGAGTAAAGATTGCCAAGGTGGCAATGGGGTGGGGTGAGATAGGAGTTATGGTTTTTGGCTTGGTGTTGCAGGTGAGGACAAAGAGACAGTAAATAGTGTTAATGGGGTTTTGGCGGGTTGTTCGGTTTTGAGTTATAAGGGCAGGGTGTGAGTTTTGGGGTTTGGCAAATAAAGCCCTTGAGTTTGTATGGTGTAATTGTATGTGAAGTCCTTGGTATGTTGAAAGTTTTTGGCAGTTGGCAAACTCAGTCCCTGATAGTTATAAGAGTTACTACATGCATGGTCCTTGTGATGTAAACAGCCGTTAGGTTAATGGGTTATCAAAGTTAAGTGCAATTGGGCTTATATAATAGGTTTTGGGCCGTAGGGTTTAATAAGGGATATGGGCCTATTTAAGGATTTTGGGCTTTAAGGTCTTCATAATATACCTTAATGGGCTGACCCGACCCATTAGATGGGTACGGGTGGACCCATTAAGTATTCTTCGGTGTCGACTTCGGGTTTGACCGTTGACACTCTCATGCTTTTCCATTCCGTGCTCGGTTTTGTCTGTTTTTGCTTGATTTTTCGTCCTTTTGTTGGATATCCGTTTCCTGCACAATATAAGTGAAAACATACAAATACAAAGTATTTTTGGTACGTTTTTGGTCATTTAGGTCCGGTTTTAATGGAAAACGGTATGTGTTATTAAGCACATACCAAGTAGCATAGGTTGTTGGTTGATCATGGATACTTGGGTTGTCTGATTAGAGATTGTTTTGGTTGGAATATTGGTTTTGGTACTTTATACTCGAATTACTCGCATAAATGGATTTGGTACATTTATGTACTAATAATATTGATATGTTGCTGAGTTTATTTATGTTTGTTATGTTGGTTATTGGTTTGGTTATGATTTGGTTGAGTCTCGCTTACTTGGACGATATTTGTATAACTTGTGAATATGAATGCTTATGGATTCGATATTGTTTTACTTGTATTATTATTTATCTTTTGATTTATCATTGCAATAGATATAGGTCGAAAGGCTCTATTGTATTGATGAATTTTGCGTTGTCTGTCTATAACAATTTGGTGCTAATCTTGTGAGAATTGATTAGTAAATCTATATATAACCCAAGTAGAATAATGTTTAAGATCCTTCCTTATGTTGACCGACCGGGTTGGGAGGAATTCATATATATGCATATTTGATATAAACCATTTTTAATGCGCTCGTGATGATGTAGTATATAGGCCGAAAGGATTCTATATTATCATTGGTAGATATGTTTGTTATGATAATTACCCATTATTCATGACTTGCATGATTTGTTTATATAAAGTTTGCAAATATATCTTTTATGCTCGATATCTTGCTTGCTTTATACACACGTTTTGGCTTTATGATCTGTGAAAATCATTTAGTCTTGTTACTTGATAAACAATCTGTGAAGTGCTATAAATCTCGTGGAACGACCTGGACTTACCTAATACTATATAACACTCGAATAGGGTATACTTGCCTGAATGTTGTGTTTTAGTCAAAATCGGTATTTCTAGTTATTATAAATTTAAAGCTTGGAAAGTCTTGGTTGATGTTCATCATTGTTCTTAGGTTTTGATCCATCAAAGAGGCATAGTTGTAGTGTTATTTCAAATCAATAAGCGATTGTGACAGAATTGTTCATAGTTTCCGGATTTTGCTTTGAATATAATAAAGTGTTCTTGGGAAATTCTTGTGAAATCACCATACTTTGCTCTTGGAATTGGTATGAATCTTGTTACTCTTTTGAATATAATCCTTGTTGAATCCATGATGAATGCTATATGTTTTGTTACTTTAATTATGGAGTAGTAATCTTATGTTTGTTTGGGCATAATGTGATCTTGGATATGGAGCGTTTGGATATGTGTTTATTGAATTGGTAAAACATATTTTATACAAGAATATAGGCCGAAAGGATTTGTTGTTATTAATCGATATAATCACTAGTTATATTTAAAGGCCGAAAGGGTTTATAACTTGTGATAACTCTATTTTAAACACTATTCCAAACACATCATCATCTAAGTGATTATTGCCTAAACATACATACCTTAATCATTTGATTGAATCGTCCTTTTATTGCTTTCTTTGCAATAGTCAATTTATGTATGTTTTGGTTAATTTGATCTGTGACAATCTTATTAACCTTAGCACCTTAATTACCAACTATGAAAACTTCAATTCCCATAGAACAACATGGACTTACCTAAAGCTATACTATACACGAACGAGTATACTTCCCGAATGTTGTGTTTTTAGTAAAATTGGTATTTCTACTATTATAAATTTAAAGCTTGGAAAACAAAAAAAAAAACTTGATGTGTGTTTTCCAATCTTTAATTTTATAATACTAGAAATATCAATTTTACTAAAAACACAACATTCGGGAAGTATACCCGTTCGTGTACAGTATAGCTCTAGGTAAGTCCAGGTCGTTCCACGGGAATTGAAGTTTTCACAGTTTGTAATTAAGGTGCTAAGGTTAATAAGATTGTCACGGATCAAATTAACCAACACGTACATAAATTGACTATTGCAAAGAAAGCAATAAAAGGACGATTCAATCAAATGATTAAGGTATGTTTGTTTAAGCAATGATCACTTAGATAATGATGTGTTTGGAATAGTATTTAAAATAGAGTTATCACAAGTTATAAATCCTTTCGGCCTTTAAATATAACTAGTGATTATATCGATTAATAACAACAAATCCTTTCGGCCTTTATACGTTATTATAACCAATATATTAAGTAGAATGATTAAACGCATATATATAAGAACCCTTTCGGCCTATATTCTTGTATAAAATATGTTTTACCAATTCAATAAACACATATCCAAACGCTCCATATCTAAGATCACATTATGCCCAAACAAACATAAGATTACTACTCCATGACCAGAGTAACAAAACACATAACATTCATCATGCATTCAACAAGGATTATATTCAAAAGAGTAACAAGATTCATACCAATTCCAAGAGCAAAGTATGGTGATTTCACAAGAATTTCCCAAGAACACTTTATTATATTTAATGTAAAATTTAGAAACTATGAACAATTCCGTCACAATTGCTTATAGATTCGAAATAACACTACAACTATGCCACTTTGATGGATCAAAACCTAAGAACAATGATAAACATCAACCGAGACTATCCAACTTCTTTAAGAACTCCTCCTTACTTTGATTCTAATGGTGGTGTGATGGTGGTTTGAAGGGTGGTTTGGATCAAAGGTTTTTCAAGCCTTTATCCTCTAAAACACCTTTCCTAAGTGTTCCACACTAAGTGGGATGATTTGTGTTGGATGTATGAGATATGAGAGGCAAAGGGGCCTTATATAGGCTGTTTTGGGGGCCAAGTGCGGCGCACTTACAAATAAGTGCGGCGCACTTGAGGTGTAAATGTTGTCCCAATTAATGGCATTAAATTCTCTTAAATTCGAATAGAAGTGCGCCACACTTTTTTAGAAGTGCGGCGCACATTTATTACTTTCAACACTTGGTCTTTCGCGTGGTTGTAGATAACTGAATTCTCTTCGCGTGACCGCTTAAATCAACTAAAACGAAGTTCGTATGACCGAGTTATGATCAAAACAGTGAACAAGGCTGATTAGACAGAAAGTGCGCCGGTTTTTGGGCAAGTGCGGTGCACTTTTGGTATTTTCAGTAAGTGGCCTTTTCCAAAGTTGTGGATAATTGAATTCTCTTTCCGTGGCCGCTTAAATCAACTCAATCCGAGTTCATATGCTCCAGTTATGGCCAAAACAGTGGACATGTGTCGGGAGATCTTTATCTTGAGTTTACTTCTTCGTTTAAGCTTCTTATCTTCGCGTATTCTTTTGTTTTCTTCCACGACACATATCTAGAACATATAATAGCAAATATACTTGATTAAGTACTGAAAGTTCATGAGAAATTATCAAATATATATAAATAACGCCGTCGAAAACATGTATAATCATTATCAAATCCCTCCACACTTAGCTATTGCTTGCCCCCAAGCAATTAAAGCGAGAAAACAAGATCATTTATCGTAACGTGGAGAAAAAAATCATTTTAGCATTAACAAGTGTTTACCAGTTTTATAACTTTTCAGGCATTGACATATAACAGAGCACCTCACATAAGGAAAGTGTCTGTTTTTGAATTCACACGAGTCACTCAGATAGAGTTTTATAATTGTGAAGTCACTCGATTGCACAGACACAATCTAGGTCGCTACCATATGCTTGTACTAGACACATAAACATACCCGTTGCGGCGTGAGCAGCTAGACAGAAATCTCAAAGAGGCAAAACGTGATAACGATAGAGGTGAGCATCATAACTTGATTCCATGTGCCAGAACTTTGCCTTATACTTTGAACTTTATTATTATTTTTTTCTTTTTTTTTCATAACAGATACTACGATAACTAAGACTGACACAAGACTTCTTCTTCATTGAGCATATTTTTATTGCTCTTGGGATACTTTGGGGGTATCAACACTAAAAGCGCGTGCCGCAGATACATGCTTGCATAGGGATTTATTTCACCTATTATCATACGACTTTGTTTATAAATTAACCTCACTGCTGTCTAGTAATGATGATCAAGCACAAGTTCTGGAGCTACTAAATTACTGGCCCACTCATATAACTTTATACCAATACCAGTGTTCCAGAAAAGGCGACAAAGACCATACGTACACATCCGTAATGACGGAATAGACACATATGACTGCATTCAAACCCTAACTCGAACAAGCTAAAGGCAAAAATTATCTTGGGTATCAAAGATGGATACCCGAATTCCTTAAGATCTAGAAGCGAACCTTACAATTTAAGTGGGTTGATTTTGTGCCAGTTAAAATGTCAATCCGGTTGGATTTGCCTTACTAAGCGTATGCATTTTTATAAGCAGTATATAATTTTTTTTTAAATTTTCTTGAAAATATCAGTTGAAAAACGTGGCCAGATTGCAGGGCAAACATGGAGGGACATGATTAATTTTTCCTATTTGCAACCCCTCCACACTTAAGTTGAACATTGCCCTCAATGTGAGAACTGATAAATATAGAAAATAGGGAAAATTAAGGGAAAACGGTACTTCACGGGGCATAGAGAGATATAGCTACGTTGGGGCTATCCTTGTGTGATTCTATTACGTTCTTTTTTTTGTAAGGAGCGAGAGCTCCTCCACACTTAAGTAGAGCATTATGCGTAAAATTGAAACTTCTTGGGGCTCATAAGTGCTTTGCTGAATTACGAAGGATATGGCGCGAAACGAAGCGCCAAGCATGTGTATTCTACCACATGTAATGTAATACTTCAATTATATAAGTCTCTAAGTGTAAAATGCCAACCACCAATCTAAGCTCCACCAGTTTTATTTAATCTGCAAAATAAACACAACTATGAGAAAACCATTAAATATAAAGGCGCACTTTCATATGCACCACGGTTGCATTTAACGCATGCAACAAGCCTTTAAACCCCTCGGTGTCCCGAGTGGACGAGTTATAGTCTCGTGAGGGTTTCCAGTGAACACACCCACAAAGTTTGAAACATTCTTTTTGGATGCAGAAATCGAGATACGCGACACACCGGCCGAATGCGTGACATACTTAAAAACTGCAAAGTTTTTTTGTTATATATATATATATATTTTAGTTTTTTATAGGTTTATTATTTACTATTACTACTATTATTATTATACTTAACTTGATTTAAGATTCTTTAATGATACGGTTCAAGTGGGAATGATCCACTCTAAAAGCTTGGTGGTATGGTATTTTTGGTATATACTCACGGTATGGATACTCTTTTGTTTTTACCACGTGATAGCCCTTTTTGATGTCTTAATTGGGTGGTCTTTTTTGACGTGTGTTATCAAAAACTCACGAAAGATGAAGAGTGTGAGTCCGTAGATAGTACGAAGTATCAAGACATGATAGATAGTTTATTATACCTAACAACAAGTATGCTCGATATCATGTTTAATGTCTGCCTTTGTGCAAGCTTCGAGGATCCCAAAACCTCTCATCTTGAAGCGGTTAAGCGTATCTTCTGATACATTAAAGGCACTACGCACTTAGAATTAGGGTATCCTAAGGGGACTGGCAAAGAAACCATAGTATATGTCGACTCTAATCACGCGGGAGATTATTTGGACCGAAAAAGCACTGGCGGTATTTGTATGTTCATAGGATGTTGTCTAACATCATGGTTCTTGTCACACCCCACCAAGGCGGCAACGCGAGGCGCGACGAGAAAGGGAAACATCACAACACTTTGGCGTCTATAAGAGAAACTAAACATGCATATAAATACAAGGTATAGACACGCAGTGCCATGAAAATACCCAAACACATCAACAAAATCCAAAAGGGCATCTGACATTAAAATGAAGGCAGTTCATGCCAACGTCATGACATGCAAACATTCATACATCCTAACAAAGCAAAACAATTAACATTTATCACAATAACGAAATCTAGAGAACTAAACTTCTCCAGCTGCCTACGGTCCATCTAGCCACTTTTCCTAACTTTAATCTCATCCTGCTGAATACCTGAAAATGATGCTTATACGTCAACACAATGGTTGGTGAGAAACATAGGTTTTCAGATGCACATATTCAATCCATTACCAAAAATCATTAATTGAATTACTGTGATTATAAAACAATACTTTTGCATGACCATTATGCTAACTAACATACAAGCTAACTTGCAAATAAATCCAATCAATCAAACCAACAAATCATATACTGGGTAGGCGTACCCATCCGATCCCTCAAACAACACTTTTTCCCTCTAGCTCAGGCCATGGATACCCGCAAGTAATCCTCCTGACTAGGCAACATCTCAATATCACACCACATAACATGTAGCACATAACGCATATCAGTCACATAATAGTCCATGCATTTACACTAACACATAATCAAAGCAATTTAAAACTTATTTCAACACTTGCATCATTTCCATCCCAAGTTTAAAACACAATAAAAAGTAAGACTATGTAACTCACCTAAATGCTCAAAACGCAGCTTCCAATTCCTATCACGCAACTATACAAACAAATAAACACGGTTACATGCGACCAAGTTAAAAGCTATAGTCCATGTAACACACATATGATGGATGTATAAGGGTATGATTAACCATCATGGGTCACCCCGATACCATGCCCAACCTTAACTACTTCATTAACTCATTACACTAGTTAACTATAATTTGTTCAAAAGTGCAGAATTTTAGTGTAACTTTAGCCTCTTAAAACCCTTACTTACTGACCTTCATAAATTATAACAAAAATCATTTAAGTTCATTTATGAGTTTACTAACTACCTTGTGATTCCCAATTACTCATTACATGTGTAACTATCCCAAATAAAATCAAACTTCAAAACTATACCAATTCAGATCTGATTGCACACTAAAATATATGGCCCTAATTACCCTACTTAGACACACAATAAGAAGCTCTCCTTCTAGGGTTTCTTTATATACATATAGAACTTAACCATTGTAGATTGACTAACCTTAATTTCACTTTTAAGTTAGGGTTTTACCCTCATAAACATAACCTAAATATGACCCGTATTTACTGTTTTGATAACTTTTCTTGTAACCAATATTTGACCAACTTCCAGAACTCCAAAACAAACGAGGCTGGACTTTTTGAAAAATAGACTCTTTGAGCTACAATTTAGGCATTGGAATCGTATCAAAACACGTTTTTATTATCTAGATATCATCAGTTGAACACAACATTAAATTCCGCTCAACTCTAAATCATGAATTAACGCGATCTAACTCTAACCACTTACACCAATAAGATCCTAATTAAACCCTAAACGTTCTTGTATGATTAAAACATCATTAATTACAGAAGTTTTAAAAACCCTAATGATCCATCATATTAATTGTTACATGTTTTAAAGAAAACTAAGCAACTAGGGTTAACGAACATACCTAAACTTTGATTCTTAAACACTAAATCACCAACTTGTTCTTGATTGAAAAAATCTTTTATTTTTCTTCTCTTGAAGGTTAGGCCGATCAAAGGGAGAGTAGGAGAGAAAAAGTGATTTAGGGTTTTATTAAATTTGTATTTATACTAATAGAATCCCATTTTAAGTCAAACTTTGTTTCTTTTTTTTTCTTCGTATCCCAACCGGTCGAACACCCCTTTAATTATATATTTTTTATTTTTTTATTTTTTTAATTAATAATTACATAATTATCTTCATTACCTTAAGATTTCATACAAACCTAAGCTAATCTGGGTAAACCTTTTTATATAAACGTAACTTACTAACCTTCTAAAAATAACTTTTCATTTTACATCTCACTTCCTATATTTAGAAAGTCTACCCTAATTCGCCAAATTTTACTCACTTAACTTATTTCCATCACAATATGTTTCCCATAACGCTTAACACAAAACCATCCAACTATTGACGTAGCATTAAATGCAATACACCATTCCATTCCATTATCACTATATGTGAACAAATGGAATACTCATTACCAAACACAAACGCACTTAAAATGAGATGATCATTCACCTCAAAATGATATCATACACCTAATTCAAACACTTAAAATGAGATGATCATTCACCTCAAAATGATATCATACACCTAATTCAAACCACTTAGCACATATATATTTCACATAGCACACAAGAATTTACACAAAATAAACACTTAGCCATTTCTAAAGGTATCACTAACCTGATTAAATCACGGATGTTACAGTATCCCGTCCTTGAGGAAATCTCATCCTGAGATTTAACTATCTGGCTCAACAACTCGGTCCATGAATAACTATGGATACTTAATCCTCATCTGGTCTTCGTGTTCCCAAGTAAACTCAGGACTACGTTTCGAATTCCACCTAACTTTCACTAGTGCTATCTTCTTACATTTTAACTTCTTAATTTCTCGATCCAAAATCTCTACAGGTTCCTCGATAAAACGGAGTGTCTTGTCCACCTTTATCTCATCCAATGGAACATGCAAACTAGCATCCACCAAACACTTCTTTAGATTTGACACATGAAAAGTGTCATGCACACTATTAAACTCCTTAGGTAACCTCAACCTATAAGCTACAAGGCTAATCCTTTCAAGGATCTCAAACGGTCCTACATATCTCGGTGCTAACTTACCCTTCTTTTCAAAATGAACTACGCCCTTTCAAGGCATCACCTTTAACAATACACGATCTCCCACCTCAAACTCGGCTTACGCCCAAAATCAACATAGCTCTCTTGACGATCTCTCGCCGCTTTGGGCTTTTCCTTTACCAACACTACCTTATCAGTCATTTCTTGTACTAACTAAAGTCCAGTCAAACTACTCTCCCAATCTCTGCCCATAGAACAAGCGACCTATATTTCCTTCCATACAAAGCTTCAAACGGAGCACACCGAACGCTCAAACAATAACTACCACCAAAACCGATAACACATGCCCTCATTATATCCTCCAAAGTCTGAATCATATGTTCACTTTGTCCATCCGCTTGAGGATGCTAAGTAGTACTCAAATCTAATCGCGTCTCTAACACTTTCTACAGCGTCTGCCAAAACCACGAGGTAAATCATCTATCTCAATCTAAGTTGATAGTCACCAGAATTCCATTCCTTGCTATTATCTCATCAATATAAATCCTTGCCAACTTCACATCTTGAAATCTTCATGTATAGCTAGAAAATGAGCTAACTTGGTCAGTCTATCGACCATCACCCAAATCACATCGTACTCACTACTTTAACCTTGAAAATTTAGTGATAAAATCCATAGTGATTCTATCTCAATTTTACTCAAGTATCTCAGGCTGTTGCAGCAAGCCAAAAGTCTTTGACATTACAACCTTCACCTCTTAAACAAATTCGACAATTGCTAACATAGGTAGCTATATCCTCTTCTATACGTGGCTACCAATACATGTCTCCAAGGTTATAATACGTCTTATCCGCTCCCGGATGTACCAAGTACCTTGATGCATGGCCCTCATCCATTACACTTCCTACCAATAGAACCTAAATTCGATCCATAAAGTATAAACTCTCGTCTCTTTTTCTTCTTATCTGTGGATCTAAACCATGTAGCCTTTCTGCGAGTATGTTCTCTTTCTTGAACGCCTCACTTTGGGCTACCAGTATCATTCCTCTTACTCGTCTTGATTTCACTCTCTCCTTCCTACACAATGCATCACCCATTACATTCGCTTTATCAGAGTATGACACAATCATTCTTCAAAGTTTGAAAAGCCTATTCTTGTTCTACGCTCTACTCATACTTCTGATTCCTCTCAGTTAGGGAAGTAAGGGGGTTCAACAATCTTAAAAAAAATTCGCGATGAACGTCTGTAGTAACCTGACAATCCTAAGAATAATCATCCCATTCCTCATTGCCTCACTCTTACTCGGGTTCACATGGATACGTTTTGGTTGACCACGTGGCCAAGAAAATGCACTTCTTCCAACCAAAACTCACACTTAGAAAACTTAGCATACAACTTCTCCTTCCTTAGTGACTCCAACACTAACTTCAAATGAACTTCACGTTCCTCCTTCGACTTTGAGTAGGCCAGAATGTCATCAATGAATACGATGACAAACCTACCTAAGTACGGTTTGCAAACCTGGTTCATTAAGTCCATGAAAACCGCTGGTGCATTGGTTAACCCAAAAGGCTTAACCGTAGACTCAAAATGTCTGTATCTCCTTCGAAATGCGGTCTTTGGAATGGCATCCTCATGAACTCTTAGTTGATGATAACCTGACCGAAAATCTATCTTTAAGAAAGGACATGCTCCTCGTAACTGATCAAACAAGTCATTAATCCTAGGGAGTGAATAACGGTTTTTAACAGTTAATTTGTTCAACTCCCTATAATCAATACACATGTGAAAAGAACCATCCTTCTTCTTCATGAATAACACAGGTGCTCCCCACGGCGAATGACTAGGTCGTATGAATCCCTTGTCTTACAACTCTTAGAGTTGTTCAGACAATTATTGCATTTACAAGGGTGCCAAATGATATGGAGACTTTGCGACCGGCGTCGCTCCAGGAACTAAGTCTATACGGAACTCAACTTGTCGCTGCGGTGGTAGCCCCATCAAGTCTTTCGGAAACACATCAGTAAAATCTCGCACCACGGGTATATCACTTATCCTAGGTTCATCTACCTTAGCGTTCATTAGGGCTTTGGCGGCTCCCAAAGTACGTTCCTAATGAACTCAAAGTATCTTATCAAATTCCAACGATATTCTAACTACCTTCTCATATCATACCATCACAAACTTCCTATTGGATAA
This sequence comes from Tanacetum coccineum, assembly GCA_026074375.1. Classification (NCBI taxonomy): domain Eukaryota; kingdom Viridiplantae; phylum Streptophyta; class Magnoliopsida; order Asterales; family Asteraceae; genus Tanacetum; species Tanacetum coccineum. Next base: position 7,546 of record BQNB010010579.1, on the reverse strand, counting down.
CCAGTCCATTCCCACAATCACATCAAAGCTTCCACGAGTCAACAATATCAACGAACTCTAAGGGTTATGAACAATCGAATAGGATAACAAACGAATATCGAGTCAAAGGCTATAATGCATATAGGAGATTCCACATATGCAAATAGACATGGATCAAATGACATAAGAATCTATTGAAAGAAAGGATACGTATATGCACCGAGTGAAAACACAACAAAAGAAAATCAACAGGCGTACCATGACAAATGAACACATAAAAAATCAATACGAAAGACATAAATTCTTATACCAATTATCGACTTTACTCGAAAGGTCAAAATTAAATGATGTTTTTATAAAAATCAATTTAAAATAAAGAAAGTCACTTTAATAAAAAATCATTTTAAAGAATAAATAAAATTGTCTTAAATGTAATCTTTATAAAATTCATTCTGGTTGTCATAAAAATCTAGAGATGGTTATCTAATGGTGTATCGTACCTTACCACTATAAATCACTTTAAACTTGCTTTTTATAATAAAATAAAATCTATTTACAAAGATCATTTTATACACAGTTTTCTCCAAACACCAACACAATACTTCCAAAGGGTTTTTATAATTAGACATCAATTATAAAATAGGTTACTCAAACAAAGGACACCATAATACCAAAAGGGATCGTAAAACACCGTACAGACTCTAACACAATTTTATTGTTTGAAAATGAAAGAAAATACCAGGAACCATATACTCAAAATAAACTCAAACGAACTCGTACAAGAAAACTCATGCAAGACGTTACGTACCCAAAAGAAAACGTAAGGTCTTATCCAAAATAACGATCAACAGAGCAAACCTAAAAGCATCGATACTAACACGTCGCCAACGGGTTACGAAAACCAAGGGATATACAACCAAGGGAGTAATGATCCACACTAATATGTTAGGAACAATTAGTGCTTAAAAGAAATGTTTGATACTCATACGAGTAATCAATGCAACGAAAGAACTAACGAAACGCGCCTATATCTGAAAGAGCAGATCCGAACAACCAATATACATCGAGATGTCGAATAGGAAAAATTGAGTATCCTTACTAACAAAGTACGATGAAGGGATGCTAAGCTTAGACTTAGAAATTCCGAACAAACAACCGAGCAAATGAGCAACCTCTATAATAGTAATACTAGGTATCCCCAAATACTAGATAGAAGGGAAACTCACTATCTATACAACTCAACTTAACATATCCTCCAATTAAGGTAAGAGAATAATTCTCTACCCATACCACCATCCTTATCATGAATGCTCATATAAAAAAAACATATTACACTACTACCTTACAACCAAACACAAATAAATGCAATTAAGGTCACAAGTCTACGTGTATGATGCCTTTATAATTATGTTGGGCACCATAATTATAAGTGCCTCCTTTCACACATGTACTTACTTCCAAGACTACCCATTTCAATCATAATTCACATATAAGCACATATTCTACATTGCACATCTTAAACCACTCCAACTTAACACATAAAGGATGCTCCATCAAATAACTACTTACTTATATCAAAAATAGAATCGAAATGACATAAATGAACGAAAGTCTTGCAATAATTCCCAAAATACGAAATATCCAAAAGAAATAATCAATAACAACATGACAAGGTAAAGGACGGGATAAACTTATGCTGGGCCTCGCTTGGGTTTGACTTTGCCTTTGCAAGAATCACCCGACTCCGTCGGTCCAACCCTATTACGTGCATCCGACAAACGATCAACTATCCTATCTCCTTCGGTTCCACAAGAGGCTCCTTATAACGGTTACTTCCAGTTAAGAAAACGGTTCCTCAACAAGACTTCTTATGGGTGGGGGAAAACATAGCTAAAATACTAAGAAAGTAATACATATCATACCAGATAATGGTAGGAAAAATAACTAAAATGACAACTTAGCAAAATACGAAATATATAAGTTATGCAAAAATATAGGGGAAACATAGCAGTTATAGCATCAAACACTTAAGCCCTAAATGCATCTACATGAAGAACCCCTAGGTTATAGTCTAGGCTCAACCACCTACTTCTCTATAACCAAAGGCTCTGATACCAATCTGTCACACCCCGCCAAGGTGGAAACGCGAGGAACGACAAGAAAGGGAATCATCACAACACTTTGGCGTTTATAAGAGAAACTAAACATGCATATAAATACAAGGTATAGACACGCAGTGCCATGAAAATACCAAAACACATCAAAAAATCTAAAAGGGCGTCTGACATTGAAATGAAGGCAGTTCATCCCAACGTCATGACATGCAAACATTCATACATCCTAACAAAGCAAAACAATTAACATTCATCATCCAAAAACAATAACGAAATCTAGATAACTAAACTTCGCCAGCTGCCTACGGTCCATCTAGCCACTTTTCCTAACTTTAATCTCATCCTGCTGAATACCTGAAAATGATGCTTATACGTCAACACAATGGTTGGTGAGAAACATAGGTTTTCAGAAACACATATTTAATCCATTACCAAAAATCATTAACTGAATTAGTGTGATTATAAAACACTACTTTCGCATGACAATTATGCTAAATAACATACAAGCTAACATGCAAATCAATCCAATCAATCAAACCAACAAATCATATACTGGGTAGGCGTACCCACCCGATCCCTCAAACAACACTTTTCCCTCTAGCTCAGGCCATGAATACCCGCAAGTAATCCTCCTGACTAGGCAACATCTCAATATCACACCACATAACATGTAGCACATAACGCATATTAGTCACATAATAGTCCATGCATTTACACTAACACATAATCACATCAATTTAAAACTCATTTCAACACTTGCATCATTTCCATCCCAAGTTTAAAACACAATAAAAAGTGGGACTATGTAACTCACCTGAATGCTCAAAACGCAGCTTCCAATTCCTATCACGCAACTATACAAACAAATAAACACGGTTACATGCGACCAAGCTAAAAGCTATAGTCTTTGTAACACACATATGATAGATGTCTAAGGGTGTGATTAACCATCATGGGTCACCCCGACACCATGCCCAACCTTAACCACTTCATTAACTCATTACACTAGTTAACTACAATTTGTTCAAAAGTGTAGAATTTTAGTGTAACTTTAGCCTCTTAAAACCCTTACTTGCTGAACTTCATAAATTAAAGCAAAGATCATCTAAGTTCATTTATGAGTTTACTAACTACCTTGTGATTCCCAATTACTCATTACATGTGCGACTATCTCAAATAAAATCAAACTTCAAAACTGTACCAATTCGGATCTGATTGCACACTAAAATGTATGGCCCTAACTACCCTACTTAGACACACAATCATAAGCTCTCCTTCTAGGGTTTCTTTATATACATATAGAACTTAACCACTGTAGATTGGCTAACCTTAATTCCACTTTTAAGTTAGGGTTTTACCTTCATAAACATGACCTAAATCTGACCCGTATTTACTGTTTTGACAACTTTTCTTGTAACCAATATTTGACCAACTTCCAGAACTCCAAAATAATCGAGACCGGACTTTTTAAAAAATAGACTCTTTGAACTACAATTTAGGCACTGGAATATTAGCAAAACACGTTTTTATCATCTAGATATCATCAGTTGAACACATCCTTAAATTCTGCTCAACTCTAAATCATGAATTAACGCGATCTAACTCTAACCACTTACACCAATAAGATCCTAATTAAACCCTAAACGTTCTAGCATGATTAAAACATCCTTAATTACAAAAGTTTTAAAAACCCTAATGATCCATCATATTAATTGTTACATGCTTTAAAGAAAACTAAGCAACTAGGGTTAACGAACATACCTAAACTTTGATTCTGGAAATACTAAATCACCAACTTGTTCTTGATTAAAAAATATATATTTTATTTTTCTTCTCTTGAAGGTTCGGCCGATCAAAGGGAGAGGAGGAGAGAAAAAAGTGATTTAAGATTTTATTAAATTTGTATTTATACTAATGGAATCCTATTTTAAGTCAAACTTTGTTTCCTTTTTTTTCTTCTTATCCCAACCGGTCGAACACCCCTTTAGTTGTATTATTTTTATTTTTTTAATTAATAATTACATAATTATCTTCATTAGCTTAAGTTTTTATAAAAACCTAAGCTAATTTGGGTAAACCTTTTTACATAAACACAACTTACTAACCTTCTAAAAATAACTTTTCATTTTACATTTCACTTCCTATATTTAGAAAGTCTACCATAATTCGCCAAATTTCACTCACTTAACTTATTTCCATTACAATACGTTTCCCATAACGCTTAACACAAAATCATCCAACTATTGACATAGCATTGAATGCAATACGCCATTCCATTCCATTATCACTATACGTGAACAAATAGAATACTCATTACCAAACACAAACGCACTTAAAATGAGATGATCATTCACCTCAAAATTATATCATACACCTAATTCAAACCACTTAGCACACATATATAACACATAACACACAAGAAATCACACAAAATGAACACTTAGCCATTTTTAAAGGTATTACTAACCTGATTAAATCACGGATGTTACAGTTCTCGAAGAAATAAATCGCTCTTGCTATATCTACTACCGAAGCAGAATACGTAAGCACCAAAAAGGCATGTCAACAAGCACTATGGATGAAACAAGCTCTTATCGACTACGACATTCGAATCAACGACATTCCGATCATGTGCGGCAAGAAAGGCTCGATTGACCTTAGCAAAAACCCGGTGCAACACTCGCGGACGAAACACATCAAAATCCATCACCATTTCCTTCGGGACAATGTCCAAAAAGGAAACATCTCCATTGAAAAGGTCTCGTTTGAAGTTAACATCGCTGACATTCTCACTAAATCTCTTAAACGCGAATCATTCAATTATCTTCGTCATGGTTTAGGAATGATGGAACACACTCCGTAAATCGATCTCTTCTTTTCTTCTAAATCTCAATTCTAGTCAAAGTTCCATTCCGTATCGTGACAACTTAATTACTTTATCTGAAGTATTTTAATTAGCGAAATGCAAATTAAAACGTCACTCCTTTTGAAAAATTCATCAAAAATCTTGCCTAAACACCATCTACAGGTGGCGGCCCCCATAAATACGGCGGCTCCCTGATTAAATCAGGCAGGCCCCATATATTTATGCGATCGCCGGCAGAACGACCCTTAAGGTCTGACCATATTTTTATTTTTTCACAAAAACAAACAACCATTTCTTCTCCAACCAGCGACTGGCGAAGAACAAAACCACCAAACCTTAAAATCCACCATTAAAACTCAAATTGAAGAAGAAATTAACATCAAATATCATCCCTAAACATCATAAACATCATCAATTATAAGTTAATTCATCACCTTTCTTCTTAATCCGAGTCTAGGATTCAATTGAACTCAAACACACAAATTAAGGATTTTCATTTTTTCAAGTGTTATTATGCAATTAAGACTAGAATAACACAATGTATAACAATTATGCTTCCCGTAGACGTAAGATTTGCATAATTAATTTTATGCATTGTTAATACTTTACAAAAACGTTTTTGCACTCATGCATGACGATCTCACAACCATCAATTGAGATATATAGTCCATATATATTTTTGACATGTTTGGATGATCAAAATTAAACAAAGGAGTGTTTGGGTTAACACATAGGTTTTTATTTAGAGTCGAGTTAACTACCACTCCACATGTGTTGCATATAGACACACACTAGGTAATAACAATCAAGACCTTAATGCTAACATTAAAATCTTTGTTGTTTTGTCAATAGGAAAAATCATGTCTCAAGAAGAACTTGACTATATCAAAGTATATATTCTAGAAATCTCTAACTAATCATATCTCCCTAGTCATCTTTAACCCATAATTCGAAATCTAGAGTCTAGGATAGTTCATGAAGGACGTTTAGCTACTCTGGAATTCATAAGTCATGATAATAATCAAACAATGTTTCAAGTCATTCAACTTCAATGTCTATACGATGTTGACAAATAAATATATCCTAGACTCTTTCTAGAATTTTATTCTTTGGCTAAACTCATAAGAAATGATGACCAAACACTTTCTCTAAAATTTTGGGTACTAAAAAGAACATTTTAACTCTCTCTTGAATCCCTAGGTCTCATTCTTCAAACCCCACTAAGAGGAGATTGTGTCTATTCAGAAGACTACTCTCTTGAGTACAAGGAGGGAATAAAGGCAAGCTATAAAGAGCATACCAACACGCATTCCAACACCAAATGAAATCCATATACTTTATGCAATCAATGGAAAAACCAAATTGCCAAACAAAATTCACATAAATGAACTCCGTCAATAACATGAGATCTTGGTATGAAATCATCAAAGATTATTCTTTTGGTATTGGAGAAAACTCCAATTATCTTTTCCTTCATCATGTTTAATGATTTAGTCTATCTTGAGGGAGCTTACCTTACAACTTCATTTCCTCTATGGCCAAAAACGATTTGTAAACAATAAAATCAACTAACTCTCCATTGCCTTATGATATGCTGACTATGTAAGTCTCTATAACTACTCATTCTAATGAAACCTTACCATCCAATGATCCAAATACATGTTTACCCTAATTCCATGAAACTTAGGACGTTATCTTATCGGTTATACATCAACGCTTTAACATAACAAATGAAGATAAAGATGACGATTAGGAGATCATTGCAATGACGGCAGATTAAGTCCTTTGTTGGATGCTCTTTCTTAGCTGGTGAAGGGGTGTGTTCTTCATTTTAGGGGCACAGATTTTTTACCCTTGCATTTACCTTTTCCTTTAGCACCTCGCATTGTGTTTTATCTTTTTGATCTTACCTCATCTTATTGAAAGGAAAGGCTAAGGAGTATCAACCCTTTTTAGGATACCTTTTTAGCAAGCTCAATGAATTTGAATACGCAGTATCAGACTGTTGAATGAATACGTTGTATTGAATAAGAAAGTTAGATACTCCATATCCAATTAGAGTGAATACGCCGTATCAAGTTATCGATCAGACTCAATTCAAGGTCCTGAGGCATGGGGTAACCAAGGCATTCCAAGTTGTGTAAGTATCCTTTCATCTTCAAGAGATAGGAGCTCACAGATTGTCCTTCATCCTGTTTGCAAGCATGGAACGCTTTAAGTGTTTCTAATAGTTCATGTTTAGCTTGCTCTTTGAACATTGTTTTCAGTTCTTGGAGCATGTCAAAAGCAGTGAAGTCTTCCAATGTATTTTGAAGATTTGGACATGCTACTTCCTATTGAGCATTAAGCAACTCATAGTATACATCAATCACCTTAGGATCAGCAGTTTCAGGATTAGGGGTTGGCAACAAAGGCTATTCTAAATGAACTAACTTTTTCTCATACCTAAGGACAACCCTTAAGTTGCGATAACAGTTCATAAAATTTGGTCCAGTAAGCTTCTCTTTTTCGAGAATTGACCTGATAGTCGAATTTTTAATGTTCTGGGCTGGTAAAGCCATATACAAAACAATCAAAGTTTAAAAAT
>BQNB010010578.1:45000-83634 GCA_026074375.1 Tanacetum coccineum | reverse complement strand
ATGTGAAGTGTAGTGAAGTTGTGAAGTGTAGGGAAGTTGTGAAGTGAAGTTGTGAAGTTGTGAAGTGAAGAAGTTGTGTTGTGAAGTCGTAAAAGCAGTGAAGAAGTTGTGAAGTGGTGATAGATTGGTTCTAGCTAAGATTAGAACTCGACATCTAGCTTAGTGTCGGACTCTTGTACAACTTGTGTTCTTAATGATGAAAAACAATTTTATATGGAATTTGTGTCCTAATGAGATTTTAATTGATCTCGTTGGCTCTAGACTCTATAAGTGCACTTTTGTTATTTGGTGATCAGAGGCTGGAGCGGACTGCCACCTTTTCAATATCTACAATCTCGGAATGAGAAAGTTGATAGAAGCGTGTTGATCTCTGTGAGAAATGAAACAAACTTCTTTTGAGAGAAGCCTGGGTAGCTGGAAGGGTTGTGCCTTGCATCACTGGGTCAATGATGACTTGTCTTCAATACCAGAATCATCTTTGTGATTACCGATAGATTATGCATTGACCCGATTTCTGCCTAAGTGAATGGAGGGCTTCTTTCTTTAGACCCTTTATCCTTTCAATTCTTATTCATTCTTTAAACCCTTCAATGTTAAGCCAACGCGTCCGCATTATCACCATGTTGGGATTGTTCTGGTGATAACTCATGCCTTGGATAACATTCTTCCTAATCTCACTTTACTCTTTTTTCAATCATACCTAAGGACTTCTAATCTATCTATTGGAGTGTCCCTGGGTAGATCCCTTCGGTTCTAGTTGGATCATGGAATAAATACCTAACCTTAACCGCCTTATAACACCATGAATAACAATAGTTGGTCGGTCTTTAGGTAGACCCATCGAATCCATAAAATCACTTTGAAAAACCAATCAACGTGTTTGTGAAATCATTTGATACACATTGAAAGTTTTTAGATTCACCAAAAAAGCCCCCCTACACATATGAACCATATTATGAACGAGTTTTGCACATGCGAGGCCGGGAACGCACTTATATTCAAAAGATCTTATCCGAATTAAGCAAATTGATAACTTTTTATTCAATATCTCTCCCTCAAAATTGCATATGAGGTTGTAATATTTTAATTAACAGGTGAATTAAAATACAAGTTAATGTACATTGATCCACTTGTAGAATGAAAGATCATGTGGAAAATAAGTGTTGCATGCCAAATGAACCACTTGTAGATACTTTTAAAAGATATGCTCCCTCTTAAAAATAGATTAGAGTGAAAACTTGGAGTGGGAGTTTGTTGAACACCTAATTTTGAAAGATTTTGAATATATTGATTCGTTAAATCCAACACACGTAATAATAAAATATATAATATGATGGAAAATTACCAAATTACCCTTGAGGACAAAGGTAAAAAGGAAAATCTTCACAAATATATATAATATAATACGTATATAAACCGGGAAGTATGATTCCCGGGTCGTTATCCCCCAACGATTTGTGAAATTGAAACCACGTTTGATGCTCGGACAATGATTTGAATTGGAAACAAAGATTGATTTGATTATCTACTTTTAAAAATTAAAATAAACAAATTATAACAATTAAGCACGAGGACAAATAACGGGAAACCAAATTTTAACTAAAAACGCAAAACGGGACCCCTAAACGGAGGTCAAAAACCCTAAATTTCTAAAAATAAACCTAACTTAAATTTTTCTTTTTAAATGGACTCTATTTGACTAAAAAGTAAGTTTAAAGAAAACTAGAACAAAAACGGAGTTGAAATGAGCTTTAAAACACGAAAAACGAGAACGGGAACAAATCTCGTTCTTTAAAAATCGAATTTTTGTAAATTAGACCCTACGAAAGCAAAACTAATTTTCCTATAAACTTTATGATAAAAGAAAATTTTCTAAAAAAGATTTATATTTTTTTGATTATTTTTCTATTTTTTATGATTTTTTAAAGTTTTTAATGAAAATAAATGTTTAAAAATACTAAACTATCTATAAAAATTCTAGAAAAAATACAGAAAATAGCTTATACTAATTAGAACCTAGGAAAAATAAGCTTGAGATCACAGCTTATAGAATAAGCCACGAAATAAGCTATAACAGCTTATAAGGCTTATTGGGGCTAAATGTGTATAAAGAATTAAATTGTGTAAGAGTCTAATGAAAAAGACCCCAGGGCGCAGTGGTAGTGTGTGGTGTTATAAAGGGTTGAGGGTGTTGAGGTCGGGGGTTCGAGTCTTGCTCACCCCCGACTTCCACTTTCCCCTTTTTTTTTATTTTCAAAAACTTATAAAGGCAAAGTTGTTAATAAGCTAAAAATAAGCATTTTTATTAAAAGAAACTTTTTATGAAAAGCCCTAAATAAGCTGAAAAACAGCTTATAACTCTGACAGAAACATTAAACTCATATTTTTGGCTTTTTTCAAAACTAAATAAGCTAGAAGACTTAATAAGCTAAAACTTATGACAAATTAAGCTAATTCTAACCTAAAGAGCTAATTGAACAAGAATAAGTATACAGAATAAGCCATAAGCTAGTAATTCAAAATAAGCACTTATTGGTATGTGCTTAATTACACATACATTTGACCTCTAAAATCGGACTGAAATGACCAAAAACGTACCAAAAGTACATTGTATTTGTATGTTTTCACTTATATTGTGTAGGAAACGGATATCCGACAAAAGGACGAAAAATCAAGCAAAAACAGACAAAACCGAGCACGGAATGGAAAAGCATGGAAAAGACAAATTCAAATCGAAGCCAAAGTCAACCCAAGTCAAAGTCAAGTCAACCCCGCAAAGTCAACAGTCAAAACCGGAGCCGATACCAAAGAATACTTAATGGGCCTACCCAAACCCATCTAATGGGCCGGGTTAGCCCATTAGTATACCATATGAAGACTTTATAAGCCCAAAATGAATTAAAAGCCCAAAATCCTTTTATAAACCAAACTGGCCCAAGTTATATTAAAAAGCCCAAGGGGCATTTCTGCCAACCCCTCAGAGTTAGCTCACAAGGACAATGCATGAAATAAACAAATATACTCTGAGGGGCTAACCTTGCCAAGTCCTCAAAATTTCACTTTATCACAAAGGACTAACTTTGCAATATCACAAATAACTTTAGAGGGTCAAACTTGCCAAGTTGAAAACCTTTTATACCACAAGGACTAAATTTTTGCAAAGGCACTAATAACAATAGGGGACTAATTGTGCCCCAATCTCCAAACCACACACCCGATAACCCCCTTAAACCATCTTTCCCGCCAAACTTAAATCCCAAACGCTGTAGCCTTTCTCCCCCACCCTTTTACCCTGCAACTCCTCAAAAAACCAGTGGATAAAACTTTCCCCCACCTCCACTATAACCCTAGTCACATGATACCTTGCCAAGTTGGAAATCCCACACTTCCCTATCAATTCGATGGCTATGATGAGACCAAAAGAAGCACAAATGAAAATTGAAGGCTGAGATTGCTTTGATCTTTTCACTCACATAACAAGCACACTTGTGTTCTGTCTCAGCAAAAGAAACACAACCCAAGAAAATACAAAAAGGAGAGAGGCCAAGACCCTAGCTCGTTTTTCTATTTAAGAAATCCTTTGTAAGCCCATTGTGGCATCTAATCTTTTATCTAGCTTTTAACTTTCAGCTTATATTTATGTTTTCTACTTATTGTCAAAAAAATTCCAAGTCTTGTAACCTTTTTAATTTTTTAATGAAAATTTGAGTTGTTAAGTTATCTTTTGAATTTCTATTGATAAAAGCCTTTTATAAGTGTTTTAAGCCCTTATTTAAACATATAATCAACCTGTTCTAACTTAAATACAAAGTACTTAAGAAATTTCAAAACTCTTACAAACACCAAAAACAAGAAAAATATATATACTTGAAGAAGCATGGAAGATGGGTCAAATTTGGATGGACCCATGGGTTGAAATATGTTCAAAAATCTAAGGACTTAGGGTTGGTTAGAATTAGCTTTAGGTTCCTTTTCATTTGGACCATTTGTAAGTTTTCTCTTTTAGATTTTTGCATTTTTACTATTCAAGTGCTTGATACTGCTTATCTCTTGCTTATTGTTGCTTATTGGACTATTTTATGCTTAGTTGTCTTTCTTTATTGCTACTGTCCTTGTTTATGTTTTTACGTGTAAACTGTCCTTTATATGCTCTTGACAGCTTATTGCTTAGATTGATTTATTCGTTCTTATTAGCTGTGGTTACATACTGTGCTATTTTAGCCTTTAACTTTGCTTGGTAAACATTTGTTTTTAAAACCTTTTGCTTAACTTACCCTTTATCAGTTTTAAAAAGCATTTTGCCACTTAAGGGAGTGTTTGGGTCAAGGGTTAAAAGTGGGTCAAAATTGGTTTTTTTAAACCATTAGGGTCACCTTGACTTCTTTTGGTCAGCCTTACTAAGTTATTTTTAAGCCGTTTTTTTTTAGAATTTAAGTTTGTTGGTGTTTTTGAGTGTTATCTAAGTGTATGCAAAATTGTGTTTGACAATTCAGTTGGCACCTAGCTCATTTGTATGATGACTCTAGCTTTCTGTAGATATTAAGAAAAAGACTCGGTCACTCCCGTGTATTTACTGTTTAATTATAGCTTATAGTTTAATAGTTAATAGTACGATTTTTTATAGTTTAATGTCAGGTACAATACCCGGTATATTGTAAGTACTATATAAGCCTCTTCCAACTTTGGAAGAGGCAAGCTAGTCATTATTTCCTTTTCATAGAAACACATTTTCTCTCACTAGAAAACTCTCTCAAGTGTTTCTCTCTCTAGAAACTAGCCAAATCCAAGAATCGACCCCGTGTTATGATATAGGATATACCACAATTGGTATCAGAGCTTATGGGATAAATTTTTTAAATCGTGTGTATGTGCGATTTCCTTGCTTGATTTAGATCGAAAAGTGTACCTTTGAAGGCAACCTAGCTCGTTTTTTAAGAATCTTCCGAAATTTGTTGTTTGTATGATAAAGTTTGGTGTTTTCTAGTAGCTATTAACCATTATGGTACTGTGTTGTGCAAAAGAAATCAAGCAAAATCAATTCAAAAAGGTGATTAAATAGGTGAATTTTGTGTGATAAAAGTCTTGTTGTCTTACGTGGAGAGTTGCCAGAAATTTCTCACAGCGGTTGCTGAATATATAATATTTAATTAGTAGGTTACCACCCACTGACACACGGCGGGTTGCTTAGGTGGCAGTTGCCTCAGAGGCGAGTTGTTACTGAAGCAGCGAGTTTGCTAACCAGCGAGATGCTTACCCCGTTTTGTTTTACCAGCGGTTTGAACAGGTTATCAGCAGTTGAATATTTTTAATAGCAATATCTAAAGTAAACTCTGGCGGTTTGTAAACTCAACGGCGGTTGATTAAAAATAGAGCCGGCGATTTGTATTCCTTCTTCGCAGCGGGTTGCATTGGCACAGCAAGATTGTGTTTCGCGGAGTTGCCTTAAAATTCCACCGCGAGTTGCCTTAATTCTTTGCAGCGGTTTGGTAGCCTCTGGCGGCGAGTTAAGCTTCTATCTTAGAAATTTGAAATATTTCAAACTCGGATTTAATATCACTAAAACAAAATACGAATACGTTAACCTCACCACTTTTAACGTACACTCACTAATCATTGATCGAATCAAAACATATCATATCATAATAAATATAAGAATGTCTAGTAAAGCAAGAAGACAACCCGTGTGCCGTTCTATACACGCCCCACCAACCAATGTGCATGATAGAACAGAGCCTTTGAATCTGCAACAACGGTATACGACTGTTACTGTCTAGGAAAGGATAAAGGAATAAAATATGAAGTCCATTAAAGAAGGACATGTTCATATGGGAACGGTCTCAGATGTTATTAATAGGAAGGAACTTTAGGTGCGAGTTCAAAAGTCTAGTACCTGCTAAGAGTCTTAACGACCTTTCAGTGAAGAAAAGGAAAGGATAAAGCTGACCATTCATAGCAAGCCCAATAATCCTACTTCAGGTGGTAAACCAAAGGACCAATCTACTCACACATCATCACTATACTGACGCCAAAGACATTTGGGAAAACGTGAAGATGATTCTGGAAGGTTCTGAGTTAACAACGGATGACAGGGAATCTCAGTTGATAAAACATGAATTTAAACACTTCCCGTCAAATCAAAAGGAAAACCATATCAAGGATACTATGTTAGGTTACACGAAGCCATTAAATGACATGAGAAAATCAAGATGACCATAGGCCCAGGATGCAGCTTAACTCAAAGTGTTATGAACAACATGTTTCCTGAGTGGAGTAGAATCATAAAAACCCTTTGAAGACAAACTTAACAGAGGTTTGAAAGAGTCAAACTTTGATCAGTTGTATGCCTACTTAAAGCAACATGAGGTGCAATAGCAATGAGAACAGCAATTATGATGGAAATGTTCAGTCAACCAAATAATGATCCTTTGCAACTAGTGACGGGACCCATCAGTTCAGACAGTAATCACAACACAATCATCCAAGTCTCCTCAATCCTCAAACCGAACCATATCCTTCATACAACTTCAAATGAACTCAGGAAGTTTCTTCACAGAAAACTTGATTGAAAGTTTATCCAACTCACTTGCCCTCCTCACTCAATCGTACAAATCACATCTTCCTCAAACAAACAAACTAACTTAGAGCGTCGTCTAATGCAAGGAACTAAAGCATGGTTCAAGACGGGAAATTTGTGGTTCAAGATTCCGAGGAAGAAACAATAGCGAATAATCAAGGAAGACCATTTCAGAGAAACAATGCAAGAGGAAATGGTGTAGCTGGGAATGTAGGAGGTCAGAACAGAGGAGGCATTATTAATCCTGGTCAAGCGAAACCTATCAAGTGCTACAACTGTAACGGACTAGGGCACATAGCACGAGAATGTCCAAGGCCAAAGCGACTTCAAGATTCAGACTACTTCAAGGACAAGATGCTACTAATGCCAAAGCCGCAGGAGAGTGGTGCAGAACTGTTGAAGAACAGTCCCGTTGTTTTCTTGCCAGTAGAACATGTTACCAACGTTGATATAATGTGATATTCGCCCGAGAAATGATTTGGCACTCATGTGGACCATGTATTTGAAGGCTGATGAATTGATGCATTCGACTCCTGATGTGACGAGGGTCCCATCACACAGACCATGTTCATGACAAATCTTCACCATCGGAAGATCTAATCTACGATAAGCCAGGGACATCATATGACTCAAATACTTCCTTCTGGAGGTACAGGATCATGATACCTTTGTAAATCATTTAGTGAGTATCATTGAAGTACAACGAGTATGCAAACCGATGAATCAAACACAACTACGTTGTGACTTCGATGATGACTATACGAGTACTAGTAATATTATTCCGTTAGATCAGATATGGAAGACAACGAAGAGTCATGTTGTTCAAAAGAGATGTATCTTCTATGCAAAATGATGCATTGGATGTCAATTCTCGATGATGCAATGGAACAAGGCGTACAAAGTAGATTAGCAATACGCCAGACATGGTAGTTAATGACTCTCCGATGAACCGCTTCGAACTTGCGAGATATAAGGAACTGGTCCGGAACGGAGTATGAAAAACGGGGCAAAGTTGAATTAACTGATAGAGAATGAAATTGATGACAATGAGAATAATTATCTCAGACCGAAATAGAAAGAAACGTCGTTAAAATCGAACTTCAATCAGCAAATACTCCCTTAAGTTCTACCGATTACCATTATAATCAAAAGACAGAAGAAGTAACAACTCTTTGAAAAAGGATTTTAAAACAAAAAGGAAGACAAATTCCTTGAAGAATTTTTGGACATAAAAGAAGCTAAAGATAAGAATTGAAGATAGATTAGACAAAAAGGATCAGTCCGTTCAAACAGCTTTACCTGTTGTGTAAACCAAAAAATCATTTATGATGAAAAAGCACAAGGTAGTCAATAGGCTTACAAAAATCCCTTTACGTCCTGCGCTCATGAGTAAGAAAAGCAAGCTCAGTCCTGCTCTGTATAATGGTCATGGTACCTTGTCACTACCAATCATACACCCACTGTCATACATGACTCAGAGGATACACTTGAGTTAGTTGAGATAACTAGGAATAGAATGTTGTTGAAAATGAAAAGCCCTCTATGTATGGAAAACAAAGTTAGGATTGCCCCCCCCCCCCGATTACTTCAGAAGAAAAAATTTCTTGCATACCTTTGCTCCCCAAGAATCTGACCCCAGAACAAGGATATTTTGGTCCATAGATGACAACAACAGGAAAAAGGCTGAGACCTTAGCTCCGAAACCAATTTAGCATTGGACAGTGTATCCACCCAATACTCCTTTCAAGCTGTCCAGAAATTCTTCAACTAAAAGTCAGGTGAAGATTAATCTTTATGTACTTACACAACTTTTTACGGAATTTAGACAAATACTTGCAAAACTAGAATCACCCCAACAGGTATTACAAGGGGAAATAAGTTTTTGAGCAAACAAAAAGATGTATACCTCGACTGAAGGTTATTCATTTTTCAAAACTCTTAAAGAACACTTGTGGAGTCAAACCAGCCCTCTTTAAAGAAGTTAAAGAAAGAAGAAATTTGATCAAAATGAATAACGAAGTATGGACAAGAATACTGAAGAAAGCAATGGTGCTGAAATTGAAAAGAAAAACCTTCTCATTGAAAATGAGAATCTGATTGTTAATTGTTTGTCGACTCAACTGCTGTATGATGTGGAAAAATCACGGTGTCTAGATCTTGAAGCTGACATGTCTAAAGTTCATGATGAGTCAAAACATATTTCAAAACTTGAAGGGGAATTGCCTAACTTTGCAATTAAAAGTATCAACATCTCAATGAAAGTTTGGATAATAACAAATCACACCCAGTGCAGGAAAGCTCCTGATTTTAACATCTTTCTTTAAGAATCAAGAATCTTGAACATCAGATTCAAGAAAACAGACGACGTATCGCGAGTAAAGGTGGGTGGACACATGAAGCGTGCGAGCTAGTCCTAATTTAAATGACAGAAGTTGTGAGCCTTATAATGCTAAAGATGTCACTGCTCTTATTGAACAAAATGATTGCGTTAGAGTAGAACTAGAAAAGGTCAAACAACATTACAAGGAATTGTATGACTAATAAGTGATTGAACGCGTGCTCACACAAGAGAAAAAGACATCTACTATTTAGATAAAAAAAGAAATTAAGATCTAAAAGCTCCGCTTTATGACGGAGATAAGAGTCTTGTTTCACTAGTGACTGATGTCAAAACCAAAAGTATGTTTGCTCTTAGGGCATGTGTATGGCGCGATTGTTGCGTTAAACCAACCCTCTGCCGGCCTTAAGACAACAATATGGAGTGCTCAATTTAAACTATTATCTCGTTCATCTTTAAGAGAGAGTTGTAACAAATCAGTTTCGGTTAGATTGATTAGAGAAGTTCCTAAGTAGTTACAAAACCACTTCTGGATTAATAAACTTAACTATTACTTTGCGCTAATAACATTCTTAAGCTCTCTCAAGGAATTGTTAAACATATGGGATTGGCACTTGCCCAATGAAAGTTTTATTCAATGACAAAGAGATAACAAAGGCTTTTCCCCTCTACCCTCCCTAGAAACTAAGATGAAAAAGAGCAAGTTTACATTAAGTGATATTAACCAGGATACTTTCCACTATGCATAACACACAAGAAACCATCGAAGTGCACTAGAAAGTCTTCAACAGCACTAAATATCACCTGTGATCATCGCCTCAACAAGGAGTGTAAACGAGTTTTTCCAACTGAAGCAATAGCTGGATTCAATGAAGCCTATACAGCCAATCCAAAGAAAAAATAGGATCCTCTGCCTGCTAAGAAGTGAGAATAATAGGGAAGTAGAAGTACACTTAGGACAAATCAAGTCATTTTGGACAAAAAAGTGAACTCGGTTTATTCTAGATGCAATTCAGCTATAAGCGTGTTGTTAAGTTAATAAATTCGAATTCTAAAACTGTTGTGGCAAAACTTTGTACAACAAATGGTTATTATAATACATCTGCAATTCATGTAAATATGTTTGTTATATGTTGAATTACTGTGAATGCTACCAATTCCACTGTTAAAACACTGTCTACAGAATCTAAAGGGAAGCAATCTGGACTATACCAAAAGTTCAGACTTGTCTCTGATAATACAGATTTGTGCAAGCCTTTAAGGCGGGTTTGTGTAAAAGCAACGGGAAAACTATTTTATCAAGATATCTGGTTTAAGTCAATGAGTAGACCCGGAGCCAGGGAGAAAGTAAACTCGCCGTTTACGGGATATATACAGAGGAAGAGGCATTATCGGTTGTGCGTCAATTGTAGAGCCACCAGGGCGAGGAGAAAGAGAGCGATATTGATGGGTGTCCGGAGGGGGGAGTGAAGTGGTGCTAGATCAGAGTGTTATGTGGTAGCCTCATCTTGGCCGGAGTCTGTAAGTGTCAGGTTTAGGGGGTGCGTGTGGGAGTGGTAAAGATGTGTTCTAATGTCACGTATACACAGATATCAAAACCAGCGAGGTGAAAAGACGGAAGCGCGTGCGGGCGTTGTGGAAGACCCTCTCGCGCGTGGGAATAATCATCTCAGGGGGTGAGGACCGTAGAAGTTGCATAATATCTTTGATCTATCTCTAGGAAGGAGCAGCGGTAGGCTGGTGAGGTTGGGGGCGCGCGCGTGTGGGGGGGGCGGGAGGGGTGGGAGCGGGGGGGGGGAGTTTGGACGAGGAGCGAGTTGGTGGGTGGGGGGCGAGGGGGGGGGGGGGGGGGGGAGGGGAGAGGTTGCGGAGCGGGTGAACCGTCTGGGGGGGCTGGGGGGAGGGGGGGGGAGTGCGGGGGTAAGAATTACCATATGACGGAATATCGTTCAAAGCTCATGAATGTTTTGTGGAAATGGGAGGTGGGTTGTATCGCATGGGCGGGGGGTTACGAGTTCTTTAGATTCGGGAAGATCACTATAGGAGCTATCATGGGTATTGGAGATTATATGTTTATGGGTGACCGTGTTGATTCTCAAGAGTGTATACTTCGTGGAGGGACTTGGACACAATCTTTCTGGAGTGCGTCGGTGGGGTAGGGCCATATTTGTTGACATTTCTCTGATCTTTGATCGTTGCCTTCTAGATAAGAGTAACATACTTTGCTTTAATTCGTGACTGATCAGGGTACATATATCTCTTAAAGTAGGTAGTCGTGGCACCAATTAAGTATACAATATCGATTATGATGAAATGGATAAGTTCTTCTCCGATATGCTTGCTGTCCAAAGCTTCCTAATATTGTTTATCTCACATTCATGGTTGTGCATCGTCGTTTACAAACCATTTTAAACTTTGGCACGATAAATGCTCTATGCTCGAAAAGTTATCTGGTTCTCTGAGGTCTATCCTAACTTGAAGTTTGAAAAGGATCATCTTTTGAGTTCTCAGTCCTGTTCAACTTGTGACATTTAATTGTCATAAAATGATTCTCTTTTCCACCGGCCAAAAGTTTGAAAATACAAAAGGTATTTTGAAGTTTCTTCATATCCCTCTACAATGGATCTGGTAGTGTGGTCCAATGATGAGTCATAGTATTTAAAGGGAAGATAACCTATCATCTTAGTCTATCTGAGGATTAACATATTTTTATCAAAGTCAATTTCTTTTTCACAAGTGTTAATCTAGTATCTTTGAGAGATCTCATAAGGTTAGAAACTCCAGAGTTTGTCACTCTAACTGTCTTAAGAGGCAAATATATGTTGGCCTCTATACAAGAACATTTAGATTCATCGCACAGATTTAACGGAACGTGTAATTTCGTCAACCAATTTTTTTATGTCCTGAATACTATGAAGGTTGTATTGGCATATTTCCATCTCAAAAGTCTGTTCCGAGAACTTCATCAACAAAAGTCTTATAGTATGGTTCTAAAATAAATACTTTATTTTCTTCAATAATATCAACAACAATCTTCTATATAACGAGGAGGAGGATAGAGGAGAGAGGAGACATCTCTCTCTTTTGGTTAACAGCGCTCCGTTTGTTTGTTGAGGGGTGTTAGAAGTTCTCTGTGGGAGACACAAGGTGGATGTTTCATTGGCAGGTTTTTTTTTTTTTATTTTTTGTTTTTTTTTTGAATTTGTAAAATTATGCCAACACCTTCATAGTATTTTGTCAAATTTACATAACTAGTGTTGATTGAAATTCCCGTTCCTATATCGTAATTGGTAGTTATTATGCTATCTGTAGCGGAATTGAATCAGATCTGGTTTGTTGAGTTGTCCAACCTATATTATTGCTTCTAAAAAATTATTGTTTGTACTAAGACTCTAGGAGTCTTTCTATCCTTGAACTCTCAAGAACTTTTAACCCATGTAGAAATCTTGAATAGACATCCACGATGATACGTAAGACATTGCGTTCAGTCTTCTTCGCCTTTAATACTCTTGGATCCTCTCATTGTAGACCAATCAGATTCCTATTATTGAAGGGGTACTGAAGAACTTTCCATATTTGATCATTTATTACAGTATGTAGTTTTGGTCCAGGATTGGAGATAAACTTTTTGCTTTTTTCCAAGTTGTGTTGACCTTTAGGCTGAGCATCAAGATGATCCTTTTTTCAAACATTCAATCTAGTGGGTAGTATCCTCTTAACTCAGATCTTTTCGAGCAATGATCTATTTAATCGTTGCCAAAGTTTAAAATGGGTTAAATCGACGATGATCCGTATCAAACCATTACTAGTGGACTTGGAAGCTTGAGATCAGCAAGCATATCGGCAGAAGACTCAATCATTTCATCAATCGATATTAGTGTACACAGAATTGGTAGCCTTATAATACGACTACCCTTTAAGGATATATTAACCCTTTAATATCGACTGAATAAAGCAATAAGGGCTTTCTGAAGGCAACTTCAAGATCAGAAAAACGACTAAAATTGCCAAATCTATAGAATAGATTGTGTCCCCAAGGTCCCCTCCACGTAGATATACTCTTGAGATTCACACTGTTCACCCAATAACAATAATCTCCATAACCCATCGTATCTCCTATGTGGATCACATGTCCCATGAATCTGACTTGACTCACATGAACTTTTCCAAAAATGTCATTAGCTTCTTGAACGATTTCCCCGTCATATTGTTTTTCTGAACAGCTGAGTCCAAATACCAAAGCAAGACCTTTATGGGACCTGTCATTTGAAAACAGTCGAGTTTGGAGATTTTATGGAATTTATCGTTTTCCCCCAAACATTTTGGATGTTAGGGGTACCTGTTGTTAGCATATAGAGTAAACATTTCACTAGAAAGCTTAGTTTTTAAATAGGTCACATTTCGCCTACTAGGCAAATTTCTTTCCCTGTATGTCTCCATTTGATAACCACATCAAATAATTACAAGTTTTTATTCGCTAAGGCGATTTTTATTTGGGTTTCTGTCCTGTTGGGTTCTCCATTGATAACCAAGTTCTATCTTGTAAATAGTATTTATCCCACCAGTTGCTTTCCAAACACCGCTTTGGTCTTTGCACAAACTTTAATCAGACATATACCTGCCTTTTTGGATCTTCCCATGATCCTGCTTCCCTTTATCATCCAAGACTATTTTAACAGTGGCGTAGTATCATTCACATAACTTCACCATATTAATCAACACTACATATCATGACTTGCAGAGAGCTTCAAAACATTTTTGTTACAAATTTTGCCACACTAGATATAGAATTCGGCATTCATCTACAACACGCTTAGATTAGCTTAATTGGCTAGAATCAACCTGACATAAAAATTCACTTTTGTCTCAAACTGACTTATTTGTCCTAAACAAGTGTACTCTAACTTCCTCTTATATTCCCTTCATAAGCAGAGCGGGATCCTATTTTTCTTGTATTGCTCTAGGCTTGATCCTCTTGCATTCCAGTGGAATCGTTTACCTCCTGTAAGGGAGAAGATCTATACAGTGAAATTAGTCTGTCTTGAACTACTAGTGCACTTCTGTGTTTCTGTGTGTTGCTAGAGGAAGTTCCTGTTATATTCACTAAAAGAAACTTGCTTATTTACCTTAGATTACAGATATGTAGAGGGAGCCTGTCTTTATCTCTTTTCATTGAAACTTTTTGGCAAGTATCTCTAATCACATATTATTAACAGATTACCTGTAGATAGAGCTTAGTGTATTCTGGCAAGTCAATAGTTACAGTGGTATCTTATCCAGTGGTTTAACTACTCTAGCTTCCTCTACAATCTCCCCTAACTGTTTCTACACCCCCCTTTTTGCCCTCTCTTAAGATGACTTGTTAAAGTTATACTCTGAGCACACCTATTTGAGTTCTTAATAGGGATGTAGGGAAGGGTTTAACGTTACAATGGCATACATGCCACGAGCAAGACTTATTCTGGTGTTGACATAGTCCACTAGTGAAACAAGAACTCTTTACTCCGCAATTGAGCTTTAGACTCTTAAATTTCATCTAACATAGATAATGTCTTTTCACTGTGTGATGCACACAGCGTAATCTACTTAACGTACTCTACAATTCCTTGTAATGGGTTTTACGTTGACCTTTTCTAGTTCTACTCTTAACGCAATCATTATTGAGTTCAAGCTCTGAGCGTGACATCTTTTAGCATTATAAGGCTCACAACTTCTGTCATTTAACATCTACAGCGACTAGATCTTTCAAGTGTCCCTAATCACGTTGTCCATTTATTCTTGAATCTTGATGTCTTCAAGATTCTCAGATCTTTAAATGAAAAGAGTTAAAATCAGGAAGCTTTTCCTGCACTGTGTATGATTTGTTATTACATCAAAACTTTCTTTTATGAAAGATGCTTGAACTTATTAATTGCAAAGTTAGCATTCCCCCTTCAAGTTTTAGAAATATGTTTTGACTCATCTATGAACTTTAGAACACTGTCATGCTTTCAAGATCTAGACACCGTGAGTTTTTCCACACATCTCATACAGCAGTTGAGTCCATACAGTGACAATTAACAAATATCAATCTCATTTTTCAATGAGACAAGTTTTTTCTCTCTTTTCAATTTCAGGCACATTTCCTTGTGTTCTTACATTGATATTGGCAGTGGGAGGCGTCAACTATCTCTATCTCTCCTTTCATTTGAGACAATAAATTTCTTCCATTTCTATTTACTTCTTTAAAGAGGGCTGTTGAACTCCAACAAATTGTTCCTTTAAGAGTTTTGAAAAATGGAATAACTATCAGTGATACATCTTTTTGTTTGTATACTTCAAAACCCTATTTCCCCCTCCTGTAATACCTGTTTGAGGGTGATTCTAGTTTGCAATGTTTTGTCAATTCCGTAAAAAGTTGGTATAAGTATCATAAAGATGAATTCTTCACCGACTTTTAGCTGGATAGAATTCTGGGGACAAGCTTGAAAGGAGTATTGGGTTGGATACACTGTCTCATGCTGGGGGAAATTGGAGATTTTCCGGAGCTAAGGTCCACACCTTTTTTCTGTTGTTGTCATCTATGGACCAAAACATATCTGTTCTGGGTCAGATTTCTTTGGGAGCAAAGGTTGCAAGAAAGATTCTTTCTTTTGATCTAATCGGGAGGGGGGGGGCAATCCTAACTATTGTTTTC
Source organism: Tanacetum coccineum (assembly GCA_026074375.1). NCBI lineage: Eukaryota > Viridiplantae > Streptophyta > Magnoliopsida > Asterales > Asteraceae > Tanacetum > Tanacetum coccineum. The sequence goes on along the minus strand of BQNB010010578.1, from coordinate 68,046 downwards.
CATACATATAATGGGCTTCTCATTTTTCAACAACCATTCTTATTCCTAGTTATCTCAACTAACTTCCTCAGTGTATCCTCATGAGTCATGTTATGTATCTCTAGTGTGTGTATGATTAGGTTAAGTGACAAGTTACATGACCATTACTTACAGAGCAGACTTGAGGCTTATCGTGCTTTGCACGATCGAGACGTAATGGATTTTGTAGCCTATTGCTACCTTGTGGCTTTTCATCTCATAAAATGATTTTGTTTTACACACATGTAAACTGTTTGAACAGACTGATCCTTGTTTGTATACATATCTTATCTTCAATCTTAATCTTTTACTGCTCTTTATGTCAAAAATTCTTCAAGGACTCTTTTGTCTTCCTTTTGTTTAAAATCCTATAATTATTCAAGATGAGTTACTTCTTCTGTCTTTGACTCTCTCTATAATGGTCAACGGGTAGAACTACATGGAGATATTTGTGCTAGAATGAAGTTCAGATTTTAAACGACGTTTTCCTGTTCTATTTCGGTCTGAGATAATTAATCTAATTTGTTCAATCAATTTTTCATTTCTCTATCAGTTTTAATTTCAAGTTTTACTATGCCCGTTTTTCATACTCCCCGACCAGTTTCCTTATATCTCGCAAGTTATCAGAGGTCACTGAGTCATATTAACTACCATGTCTGGCTTATTTGCTAATTTCTACTTTTGTAATCACCCTGTTCATTGCATTACATCTCGAGATATTGACATAAATGCATCTAATTTTGCATACTGAATATACATCTCTTTGAACTAACGATGATCTTCTGTTGTCTTCCATATTACGGATCAACGGAATAATATCACTTTATTACTGTCGTATAGTCCCATCATCGAAGTCAACAACGTTATGTTGTGTATTGTCAATCGGTTTTGCATCTCGTGTACTTCATGATACTCTCAACTAAATGATTTAACAATAGGTATCATGATCTATATAGTACCTCAGAAGGATATTTGAGTTCATATGAATTCCCGGCTTCATCGTAGTCTTTAGTCCTTCCGATGTGACGATTTGTCATGAACAAAAGGTCTGTGAGTGAATGGACCCTCGTCAACAATCTTCAGTTAGTCGATATGCATCACATTCATTCAGCTTTCAACTATACATGGTCCATCATTGAGTGCCAAACTCAATCTTCTACGGGCGAATCATCCACATTATCATCAACGTTGGTAACGTATGTTCTTCTCTGAGCAAGAAACAACGACTGTTCTCTCATCCCAGTACTTGCGGACCACTCTCCTGGGCATTGCAATTAGTATCTCATTCTTTGTCCTTGAATAGTCTGATTCTTGAAGTCGATTTGGCCTTGGACATTCTCGTGCCTATGTGCCCTAACCGTTACAAGTTGTAGCACTTGACAGGTTTCGCTTGACCGGATTAATAGCCCTCCTCTGCTCTGACCTCCTACATTCCTAGATACAACCATTTCCTCTTGCATTGTTTCTCTGAAACTGGTCTTCCTTGATATTCCATTGTATCTCCTACTGACATCTTGAACCACAACTTTCCCGCTTGAACCATACTTTGTTCTTGCATTAGGAAGACGCACTAAGTTGACTTGTTTGTTTGAGGAAGATGTGATTTGTACGGATTGATGTGAGAGGCAATGAGTTGGATAAACTTCAATCCAAGTTTTCTGTTGAAGAACTTCCTGAGTTTTCATTTTGAAAGTTGTCAGAAGGATATGTTCTGTGAGGATTGAGGAGACTTGGATGATTGTGTTGATACTGCTTAACTGAGGCGTCCGACACTAGTGCCAAAGTATCTTAATGGTTGACGTGAACATTTCATCATAATTCGTTCCTCATTAGCATGCACCTCATGTATTCCAGCTTTAAGTAGGCATACAACTGATCAAAGTTTGACTCTTTCAAACCTCTGTTAAGTTTGACTTCAGTTATGAATCTACTCCACTCAGGCAACATGTTGTTCACAAACTTTGAGTTAAGCTGCATCCTGGGCATGGTCATCTTGATGTTTCTCATGTCATTAATGAGCTTCGTAAACCTAACATAGTATCCTTGAATGGTTTCTCCTTTGATTTGACGGAAGTGTTCAAATTCATCGTATAACTGAGATTCCCTGTCATCCTTTGTTAACTCAGAACCTTCCAGAATCATCTTCACGTTTTCCCAAATGTCTTTGGCGTCAGTATAGTGATCACCTGAAGTAGGATATTGGTTGCACGAATGTCAGCTTTATACCTTTCCTTTTCTTCAGCTGAAAGGTCGTTAAGGACTCTAGCACGTACTGGACCTTGTTGAACTGCACCCTCAGTTCCTCCAGTAATAACATCTGAGACCGTTCCCATATGAAATGGTCCTTCTTTAATGGACTTCATAATATTCTCTCCATTATCCTTTCCTAGACAGTACAGACGTATACGTTGTTGCCAAGATTCAAAGTCTGTTCTATCAAGCATTGGTGGGCGTGTATCAGAACCGGCACACTGGATGTCTTCTTGCATACTAGACATCTTGTATTATTATGATATGATATGTTTTGATCGATCAATGATTAGTGAGTGTACGTTAAAAGTGGTGAGGTTAACGTATTCGTATTTTGTTTTAGTGATATTAAATCCCGAGTTTGAAATATTTCAAATTTCTAAGACAGAAGCTCAACTCGCCGCCAGAGGCTACCAAACCGCTGCAAAGAAATAAGGCAACTCGCCGGTGGAATTTTAAGGCAACTCGCCGAACACAACTCGCTGCCAAGCAACCCGCCGCGAAGAAGGAATACAAACCGCCGCCTATATTTTAATCAAACCGCCGTTGAGTTTACAAACCGCCAGAGTTTCCTTTAGATATTTGCTATTAAAATATTCAACCCGCTGATAACCTGTTCAAACCGCTGGTAAACAAACCGCTGGTAAGCAACTCGCTGGTAAGCAACTCGCTGCTTAGTAACAACTCGCCTCTTGAGCAACTCGCCACCTAAGCAACCCGCCGTGTGTCAGAGGGTTGGTAACCTACTTAATAAAATATTATATTTTAGCAAACCGCCGTGAAGAAATTCTGGCAACTCTCCACGAAGAACAACGACTTTTATCACACAAAATCACCTATAAATCACCCTTTTGAATGATTTTGCTTGATTTCTTTTGCACAACACAGTACCATAAGGTAATAGCTACTAGAAACACCCAAACTTTATCAATACAAACAACAAAATTCGGAGAACTTAAAAAAACGAGCTAGGTGCCTTCAAAGGTACACTTTTCGATCTAAATCAAGCAAGAAATCGCACATACACACGATCTAATCATCCCATTAGCTCTGATACCAATTGTGGTATATCCTATATCATAACACGGGGTCGATTCTTGGATTTGGCTAGTTTCTAGAGAGAGAAACACTTGAGAGAGTTTTCTAGTGAGAGAAAATGTGTTTCTATGAAAAGGAAATAATGACTAGCTTGCCTCTTCCAAAGTTGGAAGAGGCTTATATAGTACTTACAATATACCGGGTATTAGTACCCGACTTAAACCGAAAATCGTACTATTAACTATTAAACTACGAGCTATAATAAACAGTAAAATACACGGGGTGACCGAGTCTTTTTCTAATATCTAACAGAAAGCTAGATCAAATGAGCTAGGTGCCAACTGAATTGTCAACACAGTTTTGCATACCACTTAGATAACACTCAAAAACAACCAAACAAACTTAAATTTCTTAAAAACAGCTGAAAAATAACTTAGTAAGGCTGACCAAAAGAAGTCAAGGTGACCCAATGGTTAAAAACCAATTTTGACCCACTTTTAACCCTTGACCCAAACACTCCCTTAAGTGGCAAAAATGCTTTTTAAAACTGATAAAGGGTAAGTTAAGCAAAAGGTTTTAAAAACAAATGTTTACCAAGCAAAGTTAAGCTAAAATAAGCAAGTATAACACAGCAATAAGAACTGAATAATCAATCTAAGCAATAAGCTGTCAAGAGCATATAAAGGACAGTTACAAGTAAAAACATAAAACAAGGACAAATAAGCAATAAAGAAAGACAACTAAGCATAAAATAGTCCAATAAGCAACAATAAGCAAGAGATAAGCAGTATCAAGCACTTGAATAGTAAAAATGCAAAAATCTAAAAGAGAAAACTTACAAATGGTCCAAATGAAAAGGAACCTAAAGCTAATCCTAACCACCCCTAAGTCCTTAGATTTCTGAACATATTTCAACCCATGGGTCCATCCAAATTTGACCCATCTTCCATGCTTCTTCAAGTATATATTTTTTTTCTTGTTTTTGGTGTTTGTAAGAGTTTTGAAATTTCTTAAGTACTTTGTATTTAAGTTAGAACAGGTTGATTATATGTTTAAATAAGGGCTTAAAACACTTATAAAAGGCTTTTATCAATAGAAATTCAAAAGATAACTTAACAACTCAAATTTTCATTAAAAATTAAAAAGGTTACAAGTCTTGGAATTTTAAAGACAATAAGTAGAAAACATAAATATAAGCTGAAAGTTAAAAGCTAGATAAAAGATTAGATGCCACAATGGGCTTACAAAGGATTTCTTAAATAGAAAAACGAGCTAGGGTCTTGGCCTCTCTCCTTTTTGTCTTCTTCTTGGTTGTGTTTCTTTGCTGAGACAGAAACACAAGTGTGCTTGTTATGTGAGTGAAAAGCTCAAAGCAATCTCAGCCTTCAATTTTCATTTGTGCTTCTTTTGGTCTCATCATAGCCATCGAATTGATAGGGAAGTGTGGGATTTCCAACTTGGCAAGGTATCATGTGACTAGGGTTATAGTGGAGGTGGGGGGAAAGTTTTATCCACTGGTTTTTCGAGGAGTTGCAGGGTAAAAGGGTGGGGGAGAAAGGCTACAGTGTTTGGGATTTGAGTTTGGCGGGAAAGATGGTTTAAGGGGGTATCAGGGTGTGGGTTTGGAGATGGGGCACAATTAGTCCCTCATTGTTATTCGTGGCCTTGCAAATTTAGTCCTTGTGGGCTAAAAGGTTTTCAACTTGGCAAGTTTGACCCTCTAAAGTTATTTGTGATATTGCAAAGTTAGTCCTTTGTGATAAAGTGAAATTTTGAGGACTTGGCAAGGTTAGCCCCTCAGAGTATATTTGTTTATTTCATGCATCGTCCTTGTGAGCTAACTCTGAGGGGTTGGCAGAAATGCCCCTTGGGCTTTTTAATATAACTTGGGCCAGTTTGGTTTATAAGAGGATTTTGGGTTTATAAAGTCTTCATAGCTATACTAATGGGCTTATCCGGCCCATTAGATGGGTTCGGGTGGGCCCATTAAGTATTCTTCGATACCGGCTCCGGTTTTGACTGTTGACTTTTCCGGGGTTGACTTGACTTTGACTTGGGTTGACTTTTTGCTTCGATTTGACTTTGTCTTACACTTTTCCATTCTTGTGCTCGGTTTTGTCTGTTTTGCTTGATTTATTTCATCCTTTTCTTCTCGATATCCGTTTCTCCCTGCACAAATAAATGAAAAATACAATACAATGTTACTTTTGGTACGTTTTTTTGGTCATTTCCAGTCCGATTTTAAGAGGTCAAATGTTATGTGTAATTAAGCACAAACACAATAAGTGGCTTATTTTGAATTACTAGCTTATGGCTTATTCTGTATACTTATTCTTGTTCAATTAGCTCTTTAGGTTAGAATTAGCTTAATTTGTCATAAGTTTTAGCTTATTAAGTCTTCTAGCTTATTTAGTTTTGAAAAAAGCCAAAAATATGAGTTTAATGTTTCTGTTAGAGTTATAAGCTGTTTTTCAGTTTATTTAGGGCTTTTCATAAAAAGTTTCTTTTAATAAAAATGCTTATTTTTAGTTTATTAACAACTTTGCTTTTATAAGTTTTTGAAAATAAAAAAAAGGGGAAAGTGGAAGTCGGGGGTGAGCAAGACTCGAACCCCCGACCTCAACACCCTCAACCCTTTATAACACCACACACTACCACTGCGCCCTGGGGTCTTTTTCATTAGACTCTTACACAATTTAATTCTTATACTCATTTTAGCCCAATAAGCCTTATAAGCTGTTATAGCTTATTTCGTGGCTTATTCTATAAGTTGTGATCTCAATCTTATTTTTCCTAGGTTATAATTAGTATAGGCTATTTTTTGTATTTTTTCTAGAATTTTTATAGATAGTTAAGTATTTTTAAACATTTATTTTTATTAAAAACTTTAAAAAAATCATTAAAAAATAGAAAAATAATCAAAAAAATATAAATCTTTTTTAGAAAATTTTATTTTATCATAAAGTTTGTAGGAAAATTGGTTTGTGGCTTGAAGTACCCACGAGAGTGAGTGTGGACTAATTAGAATTAGTCGTGTTTATGTTGGAATTGTCGTCGAGATGGCTTGACTTTGTGGCAAGCTCGGTACGATGAGGAAAATGTGACCGTGGAAGGGGTAATAAATCTAAGTGTTAGAATGAATAATTATGCCAAAAGCTCCAAAGGAAAGCGAATACGATATGTGATAATAATCGCCAATGCTTGGTTGAAAGTGGCCGTGATGAATGCCTTAGTATGAGGCCAATTCATCAGTTCATCATGTAAAAGAATTGCGACGGTACAATAGGTACTTAAGTGATTATGTTGGCATTTGTAGCAAATCATAAGATGATTAGAAGATCCTAAATTTATTTCGATTATTTTTCGCAACCATTGAGGCATTATTGAACAAAAAAATAGAAAAAAACGAGACCGTAAGGGAAAACATGTGTATTTTGGGATTTATTATTTTTTTTTTTTTTTTGGATAATGAAAGATTTTGATTTGGGATAATGATAATAAATATATATAATCGAATTTGATTATGACGACTATCATGGTGATATATTTAGCGACGTATGTTTTGGATTTTTGGTAACGAAATGTTTATAAAATATCTCAGGTTTTATGAATATCGTAAATAATTCCGTATTGAGTGCTGTTAGGATTGTATAAAACTGACGATCTAATTGAGATAAAGTCATGTAAAAAAATACAGAAATAATAATTTTTTAACAGGATAGGTGAAAGGTTCGTTACTAAAATAAAGTCACGAGACCCGATTTAGTTTTAAAGACTAAAAGAGAAGAGCTTTCAAGCACATAACTTGTAAATGGGTAAAAATACCCCACCCCCAACCACAATAGATGAGGGAGGATCTTGTGAGAGTCTTCTAAGTTTCTACAATCTCATTCTATTTTTTCTCTAATCCTCCCCTCCCTCTTTCTCTCTCACATTCCTAATCTTTCTACTCCTCTAAAAAAGACAAAACACTCTATTGCTTTATTGATCTGAATTCCAAGACCCACAAGTGGTTATCAAACTTGCATGAAAGCATTTCAGGTTGTTTAGGGAGCTTATTCAGTCAGCTTATTACGTCAGCTTATTCCAGCAACTTATTTTGAGCTTTTTCGTGTCTTTTTTGCTGAATATGCTTATTTCGGTATTAGTGAGCTTAACGAGTCAAATATGCTTATTTGAGCTTATTTTGTGCTTATCGAGCTAAATTCGGTTGTGTTTTATGCAACCGAGATTGATTGCTTACGGTTTTATCGTAAGAATCTTGGCAAGATTAGTACAAAATTTGCTTATTTGTGCTTTTTTTGACTTGTTGAAGTTCAGCATTTAAGATCTTATCTACACATTCATGATTTAACAACAATTTTCAATTGCTCGAACACCTCAGCAAAATGGAGTAGTTGAAAGACGTAATCGTACTCTTGTTGAGGCTGCTCGCACAATGCTTAACTTTTCTTGGTTACCTGAATTTCATTAGGCTGAAGCAGTGGTTACAACTTGTTTCACTCAAAATCGGTCAATCATCCATACACGATACAACAAAACACCTTATGAGCTATTACGCGGTCGAAAACCGAATATTGCATATTTTCATGTGTTTGGCTCATTGTGTTATCCAACAAATGACCGTGATGATCTTGGAAAAATGAAACCAAAAGCAGACATATGGGGGTGTTTTATTGGTATTATTCGAGAAACATCAACATGCTTTCGAATTTATAACCGACAGGACAAAATGACATGGATACCATTTTCATGGTCAAGTTTTACGAGCTCACAAACTAAGGTCTTCTGAACATGGACTGTATAGAACCCTAACTTCAAAAGAAATTTTCAACAATCATAATTCATCAGCAGAACCAATGAATACTCCATCCAAAGAAGATTTGGATAATTTGTTCGGTCCGATGTTTGAAGAATATTTTGAGAAGACATCTTCTGATACAACCATCAATTCTGCTGCACAACCAACTCAAGTTCATGAAGATTCATCTTCCACATCTTTAATCTTTTTTGACGCACATGAGGCTCATCCTGTTGTCACTACATCTGACAAACAAACTTCGCCAATCTCTTTGACCGAGGCTGATGAATTTAATCAAGAAGATTCTGCTGATTTTGATGGTAATGCACAGTTTGTTCCATATAATCCTCCAAGTCGTGAGGAAATTGAGTCATCTACAACGGCTCTAGAACCATCAAATGTGCAGAATTTCCATCAAGTACAACCCTCAACTCATATTTGGACAAAAGATCATCCTCTAGACCAAGTTATTGGTGACCCATCCAAACCTGTCATGACTCGTCAACGGTTACATACAGATTCTGAAGTATGCATGTATGCATTAACCGTTAGTACTATTGAACCAAAGAATATCAAAGAAGCAATGGCAGACCACAGTTGGATTGAGTCTATGCAAGATGAGTTGAATCAATTTGAGAGACTTCAAGTTTGGGAACTCGTTCCACGACCAGAAGGAAAGAATATTATTGCTCTCAAATGGCTTTGGAAGAATAAGTGTGATGCTGAAAATATTGTGGTTCGGAACAAAACTCGTCTTGTGGCTAAAGGATATAAGCAGGAAGAAGGCATTGATTTTGAAGAGTCATTTGCTCCTGTTGCTCGTCTTGAGGCTGTTCGGATGTTTATTGCTTATGCTGCTCATAAGAATATCACTATCTTTCAAATGGATGTCAAAATGGCTTTTCTCAATGGTCCTTTGAAAGAAGAAGTCTATGGTTAGTAACCTGAAGGGTTTATTGATCCAGAATTCTCAGATCACGTCTACAGGTTGAAAAAAGCTCTATACGGTCTTAAGCAAGCACCTCGTGCATGGTATGACAAATTGTCTTCTTTTCTAATTGAACATGGTTCACTAAAGGTATAATTGACCCAACTTTGTTCACGACGACGTCCACGGGGAACATAGTCTGGTACAAGTATATATTGACCGACAATATTTTTGGATCAACCAAATCCAGATTTTACAAAACGCTTTGCAAAAACCTTAATGAAAAAAATTTTGAAATGTCATTGATGGGTGAACTAAATCTTCTTGGACTCAAGTTCATCATCACCCCTGTGGCATATTCATAAGTCAGCCACAATATGCAATTGAATTGTTAAAGAAACATGGTGTAGATGAATGTGTCTCCATGAGTACACATATGGCAACTGAGAGGCTGGATGCTGCTTTACAAGGCACTCTTATTGATCAAACGACTTATCGTCGTATGATAGGCGGGCTTATGTACCTAACAGCCAGTCGACCAGACATTGCTTTTGCTACTTTTCGAGTATGTTGCTACGTTAATCAAGCATGTCTTAACGTCAAACACCTCAAAAGAGGTAAAGACGGATCTTTCGGTACCAAGATCACAGTCGTAGATATAATAACATAGGCCTATGGTATCCAAAGGATTCTGGATTTGAACTAATTGCCTATTCAGACGCGGACCATGCAGGATGTAAAAATGATTGTAAAAGCACATCAGGAGGATTGCAATTTCTAGGTGGAAATCTTGTGAGTTGGAGTTCAAAGAAACAAGATTGTACTGCGATGTCTACTGCTAAGGCTGAATATGTTTCCTTGTCTGCATGCTGTGCACAAGTAATTTGGATGCGTACTCAACTGCTTGACTATGGATATAAGTACAATCGGATTCCGATGTACTGTGATTCCAAGAGTGCCATTGCTATTTCATGCAATCCGGTCCAACATTCTAAGACTAAGCACATTGACATCCGGTATCATTTTATTAAAGAACATGTTGAGAAGCGGTAACTTGAGGAAATTTACTTTGTCGGGACCGAATACCATACTTATGTGCGGATCTATTTAATAAGGCTCTTCTAAAAGAACGAAGAAGGGGGGGGGGGGGGGGGGGGGGGGGCCACTGCTTTGAGTATTTAGTTCATCGAATTGGTATGAGATGTATGACTCCAACTCAGTTTGGAAAGCCTGACAAAGTTTCTTTTTGAAAAATGTCATACATCAAAAACATGTAAAATAAAATTTTCAAAATCAAAAAACAAAAGAACAAAAAAAAATTTTAAATACCAAAAAAGATTATGACATATATTTTAATAAAAAAGACATAAAAAATACCCAACTCACGATGATTAGGATTCATGATTCCATAGTTTTTAATAAAAAGAACATTCAATGAAATTACGGTATCAATAACTAGATAGGAGAGATCTTAAAATTATTCCAAACACATTTCATAATTTTGGAGAATAAAATAAAAACAATGATACTCTCACAAAGACTGAAGTTGAAAATCGTTTATATATTCAAAAGTGGGGGGGGTGGTGAAACAGAAGAAGACCCACCAGAACAAACGGACTCATTCCAAAACCAGAAAATAAAAACACCCCTTGGCTTAAAAAGTGACCCCACAACCAACAACACTCGTGTGTCTAAAATGATCCCCAAGTCCCCCCACCACCCCCAGCAACTGCACCAGTGTCACCCAAGACACTTATAACAAAAAAAATACGTATTTCCAAACCTGTTCCACACAAAACTAACAAGCCCAAAACCACCCCCTGGGGTCCACACAGAAAGCTTCTTCTAAATCTCCTCCCCGGACCACCCCCGCCCTCCGAAGAATCTTAACCATACGCCCACTAATGAAACTCAAAATCACAAAGAACCACAAGCCTACACGATTTATCTCGACTCCAAATGTTAATTAAATGTTTATGTATTAACGAGTTAAAACTCGGTAAATATTGCAGCTAACCGAGTATATATGTGTTCATCGATGTAGATGATGATCAATAATAGCACAACAAGGATGATGATTATCCATAAGAATTCGAGTGAAACACCGTATCACAACGCCTAGACATTATAAACCAAGAGAGGGGATAAGGTCTTTAAAAATTGAAAATCTGCGTAATAGTGTAAGACGAAATAAGACCTCGATTATGAATATAAAAATAACTGAGAACCTAAAACCAATACGAGACAACGTAGGAAAATGCCGAAAAAAAACTAAAAAACAAGATAGAGTTTGGAATGTTCGATATGTAAAAAAGAATCAATGTTTTTTTAAACACAGTAATAGAGTCCCCAAAAAGTCAAACTCTGACGAAAGGTCAAAAAGACCAACTGAGTAATGACAAAAAATTTCCACCAACAATCGCCTACCTAAATATGGAATTCCCAATAATCTCTTTATAAAATCTCCCTCCTACCAGTAATCATCCAACCACTATTTCATACATTCATAAACCATCAACCCATACGTAATCCACCTACCTCACAGTGCAAACACTCCACTCCTATTATACACCTAAACCCCCCGTCCCACCCTAAAAACATCCAACATGCTTCACATGTTACCACACACACCACACACTTGCTCTACCTTTAGAACCGTATGTTCCACATACCATACCAGGAACCGTTGCCGTAAAACATCAAATCACCACAACCTTCTATTGACAAATATACCAAACAAAACAAATAAAACTCGAAAAATTAAAGACTAACATAGTTAACGGTAATCCATCCCCCAAGAGCCTGCTCCCCAGTAAAAACACCCAATCTCACAAAAACACTCACGAACCGCAATCCACAAAAGTGAACCGTGTACCAACGTCCCAGTCCGACTACTCAGCTCAATGCCATTGATTATCTACATAAAAACGTACAGCGGCGTAGCTTGACAACGAGTTACCATAGGTCCGTTGTATTGGTTTAAGTGTCGTCAAGCCCGATCAACACTGAACACCAAGCACCTCCTCCCTAAAAGATGAAAGAAGACCTGCCCAAACATTCCCCCTTATACACCCCCGCGGACGAACCAATAAGGATAAGTGTGCTGTTGGCACTGGAGCTGGTGGTGTAAGACGTGTTGATCTCCTCTCCGGTAAACAAAAACGAATCACAGTTGATCGTTTTGGAGCACTTGACTCTGCTGCCTCCGTAATAGGGTTAGGTGACCTAGGGGCGCTAGTTGTCCTATGCGTTCCCTGGGTAGACTCAGTCGGCTGTGACTGAGTCAGAGGAACATCTAGCCCAAACACCTCCACATACATCCGATAATGCTCCGTTTGCTTCATTTCTTCAGTGATCATCCAAGCTGGTATCCGCATTCCAACTTTGTTTTTGTTTCTTCCTGAATTGAAAATATTCTTCATGATATCATCATCTTGAAGATTGTGATATATGTCTCGAGCACGTCTTGATATGTCAGGAAAGATAGTCATATAATGACTGATGATGATCTTTGTAAATCGTGGATATGGGATCGAAGATGCTGGATGATGAAGCGAATAGTTAATGCCTTCCCAAAGTAACTCCGCATAATCCACATGAATGTTATTGACAAAGCAATACAACATTTGCATTATCTGCAACGGCGGTTGGTCCCATCCAGTGACACGTGTAGTTAGACATTTGGAAAATATCTTGCACAACGTTTGCCATGGCTGCAGAAGACCAGATATCTTGAAGCTTGATGACGTCTTCAGCTCCATTGTAAATCCCAATCTTTGTTTGTAGAATGGAACCATGTCAGAAAATGATGGTGGAGGCACAAATGAATTATGATTGTTATCAGTTGCTTGTGGAAGATGAAAGATTGTTCTGAAGTCATCCAGTGTGAGAATAAGTTCTTTCCTATCCAGCATAAACTTGAGCCTATACTTTGATCCGTCTTCCTTCAAAGTATGCCAAAACTGTGCCATATATATCCATGGTACGGATGATGAAGCTGCAATGCTGAATCGTAATGAATGATTCTTGATGATATTCGTCAGAATCTTGCTTTCTGGTGGGCATTGCACATGTTCCAAATCAACTTTCTTGTTAGCATCCATAAGATCATATCGTTTGTTCGGAGGGCACAGTTCATCTGGATGAACATCAGCTGCATGTAGTTGTTGTGCCATGATGATTACTGAAGGAATACAATTGAGGTGTTAGGAAACAAATAATTCATTTGACATTTTTGTCTTTTTCCTCTCTGTCTGTTTTATATGTTCTGGCAATTCTTTTTGAACATATTTTTGATCAGTTTCTTTCTCATGTGCTCGTTCTTGCTTTTTCTAGCACATGCCATACGCTTTATTCGAATTATTCTTTTGATTTACCATTTGTGTGTTCTGGCATTTCTTTTTCGAACACACTTTTGATTTGCTTTTTCGCGTATGGATTTAGCTCTCTCTTTCTGTTTTTAGAATATCCTCACCAGAAATTCTTTGTGACATGATACTCTTTCAAGAAGGATGAAGATTTCTCTTATGATTTTAATCAAGACACAGTAATGAAAAATTCAAGAGAAATCATTCAACTTCTTAAAATTGTTTTAAGAAAGAGTATCATCTTGACACAATAACAGACTTTGAGAACTTTTTCCAAAAATCTTTTGACAAAACTTTCATGATAATGATAACATTGAATTATGTAATCTCAAACCCACAACTGAATGGACACTAAGTCACTCACTCCTCATTCTGTTCATTGCAGAAAACGGCCGTAGCCGGACATGACTTAGTCCACTTAAACAGTTGAGATTTGAAATTGACAAACTCAAGTTATAAAAACTTTGTTGCTTTCACATTAGATTATGAATCCTAAACCATGAATACAAACACATCTAATTCAATAATTGAATGGACACTAAGTCACTCACTCCTCATTCTGTTCAATGCAGAAAACGGTCGAAACCGGACATGACTTAGTCCACTTAAACAATTACGAATAGACATATATGACCCATAGCTTAGAATTCATGAAAATGCATTTTGTTTGCCAAAATTATTTGTCGTTTTCTCAACACATGAGAAACTGATCGTTTTTGTTCCACAGACATTCAAACATTAATCATCACAAACATTAATCAACAATAATGATACTTATACAACACATTTTCCCAAATCCACAAACAAACTTGAACTGATTTTAGACTTTTTATACTTACCGAATTTGACTTTTTGACCCTTCCGAGTTTGACTATTTGACTATTACTGAGTTTCACAAACTAGATAAACAATAATTCATTTTAACTTATGTAAAAACAAAACAAACTTATTCATTTTATGCTCTATTATCATTTTTCCAACTCCAAACAGTTAGATAAACAAATCAAACTCCGATAATGACATCAACAAACTCGATCAACACATATACTTCCGCATTTCATTTCACCAGCGACTAGTTAACCATTCCTAAGCTATTTATCACTTATTTTTACATAAACATAGTTTATTATCGTCCTTGATTTCAATCTTGTTGCATAAACTCGATAAAACACAAACTCGGTAATCCTAAATATTACCGAGTTTAAACTCGATAATGCAAACACATGTATTATTTGAACCACAACTCATATCCACTTACGTTTGAGTAAGAAAAGTAGTTGTAATCGTTTGTAATGAACTTGAAAGACTTTCGTTGATTTCCACTAAACTCGATAAGTTGACTCGGTAAAAGAAAGGTTAAAATGAAAAACATTTCTTCCCTTTATAGCCACCGAAAAATATTCAGAAAATACACTTTCAGTCCCTTTAGTTTTACATTCAGAATTTTGATTTTGATTTTTTGTAACACCCCCATTTTTACATAAAAAATAGCAGCGTAGCAATCTGGGGTATTAAACTTCAAGGGTACAACATCATAATCATAGAAAATGATTCAAAAGAGTCGATTATTTTTTTTTGAAAAGTAAAGTTATCATTCCATTATTTCATTAGATTTGACAATAGAGAGGTTTCCCAGAATCATAAATACAACATTTGAATGAAACGATTTCCATCTTCGTGTCCTCGTCACTAATCTAATCTCCCGTGCCATTAGTAACCTAGATAAAACATGCTAAAAAGTCACACAAAGGTTGAGTGAAATCCATGAGGATTAATAATAATAATTTGAAATGCAATGCGATATTTGGGTTACGTTTGATATCACACCAGTATTGAAAACATAATTTAATTATTGCATAAGCTCATGAATCCAATGCCATAGTTATAATGATAATATGCCCCTGCGCCACCTTGCCAAATATCCGCATGATTTCTAATGATGTCAATTGGTTATCGTTACTATACACCAAACGGGGAGTCCCAACCCAAATATATATATTCACTAACATTCGCGCTTACAACGGATGAGTAATTTAAACAGTTCATGATTATATGGGGACTTTAAGGCAAAAACAGTTACTTAGGTGCCATAGTAAATTGAAATAGCATGTAGAAATAATTGCATTCATGTTTATAGCATGTACTCCCACGCAGGTTTATAAAATAATTAAAATCGAGTTATGAACTCACCTGAACAGTTAAAGGGAAATTGAAGCTTAATGTATAGGGAATAAGTAACGGCTTCAACACGGCAATCACAGACAACCTGGGTTAATATATGGCAAGTCTTAGTTTGATTGTATATATAAGTTTTTGGATATCGATGTTGGTTTTGATATAAAAATTATCATAACACCGTTCGGGCCATCATAGTTTAGAAGTCATTCAGTAAACGTTTGTGGAGCTAGGGCACTTTAAATCGTAAACCCAACAACTCAGACAGAACGTAATACCAAGATGAAACTTCTTAATATGAAGCTCCCTAGTATTGTGGTATGATATGGATCCGGGACATGATTTTTGAAAGCACATCGATGATGAATGATATAAGGATTAGAACATAAACAATTTTAAGCATTTTATTCAATATCTGGAGATGTTAAGCACGAGGAGCGTTAATTAAAGTTATGTCTGGTAATGTTTTGAATATGATTTTATACTTTTTCAAAATGTTACATACCCTAGGGGTCTACTTGTAATGTTTGGAAAATTACAAGTAGACCCCTAGGGTTTGTATTTTTACGACTTTGGTCCTTCAACTTTTATTGATATACCAAGTAAACCTTGTACTTTAAAAAGTGACATAATAGATCCTATAGTTTATAACTTTGATAAAATAACACTTTTAGTCCTTTTAGTTATAAGTTTCTGAAATTTACGATATATACCCCTTGCATGGATTATAATTACAAAACATGTCCAAATTGCCATGCAAGCTTATTTTAACATTTCAATAGACATTTATAAGTTATAATAAACTAAAATATGAAGTTTTAACATAACACAAGTTTAATTTAACGATTCGTTAAGCTAAAAAGTAAAACGAGTCAAATTAGGGTTTTAAAATGAAAACGCGCGGGTTTTAAGGTCAAATTCTCTTATGACTTATCAAAGTACTTATTTTAACATATAATAGCTATTAGGAATAGGTTATAACAAAGTTTACATGCACAGACAGTTAGTGCTCACTATAGTATAAGTAAAAACAAGAAATTAGGGTTGCAGGTGTAACGGTTTGGATCAAAAAAGAGGCCCCCATAACACTTAGGTTTTGAGTTCAAAAGCTTTATATATGAATTTTTTAGTAAGATTATATGAACATTATGACGTTATGAAAGCAGAACATAAGCTTAGAGAACCTGGTTTGAGCTTATAGCTTGGAAACGGGTCAGAATCGGGACTTTCGGCTTCGTACGGCTAGAGTAACGACTCCCGGGCTTCGTTTCTTGGTTTCTTTTGCTTCCTTTCTGAACTTGAGTCTTCTTAAGATCACTTAGGATCTATTAGAGCAAAGTATTGCTTTCATGTAAGTTTAGAGAGGAGGAAGGGGGATGAAGAAAAATAAACATAAAGTCCTATTTATACCCATTTTGAAGTAGAAAGGAATATGCAAAGCTATGATATGGTTTTGACACATAGATGGGTCTAGATAGTGGATGAGGAGAAGCTTGTATATGAGTTGTAATAAGCTAGGATATCTGCTGAGGTGTTGCTCTCTTTCTATTCTTGTGTCCGCGGCTAAGCACTAAGAAGGAACAATGAGATTTTGTGATTTTTAAACATTATACATGAAAGATATTTTGAAGAGAGGTGCTTGTAAGTAGCAGGGAGGTAAGGAACGTGTCATTAGAGGGCTTTGGTTACAAAGAAAAATATAAAATGGGTTATTATGCAAGGGTTTTTTGTTTTCGGGTTCAACTAGGCTCATTTAGGTCGTTGAATTTTCTAGCTTGTAATTGTATACATTTGATAAGGAATATAGGTTTTACTAACCTAGGAATATATATTAAGATTAATAATCAAGATTTGATAGGTGGTTTAGTTAAAATGGGTAGAACATGAGAAAACGGTCAAAGAGCACAATTAGGGTTTTCTGGATTCGTTCTTGGATAAGTTGAAGAAGAATGATGAAATGATATGGACGTATGATTGAGGATTGTAATTCATGTTATTAAACTTATTTAAGAGTTGTTTACGGTTTACAATGGGAAAATCAAAGAATACCGGGTCCATGTTTAGAAACTAGCTTGGTTTTAGGTTTTAGGGTTTTGAATTAGGGTTTGAGTGCAAAAAGATGTATGAATCTTATGTAGGAATAATTAGGGTTCATATATTGTTAAAAATGAGTATAGTATCTTGAACAAAGTGATAGTTAAGGCGATGAAGGAGAGAAAACGTAGGTAAAATGGCCTATTTTAGGGATTGAGCTTAATGACTTATGCATGACTTTTAAGGACTTGTACTTTGATTATAAAAGAGATTATAATATTTTCAAATGAGATGTTATATTATTTTGTACATATGCTTTAGTAGCTTATGCATTCACTTTAGGTGTTAACCTGAGTTCATTGAGTTAGGGTTAGGGCATTCGATAATGGTTAAAGCCCGTTTTGATATTATTGTTGCAATGGTACCTTATAGGAAAATGTACCTTGTAATAAAGAATTAATATATTGAAATGACCTGTTAATGATGTTTGCTTGACATATTATGAAGATAGGATTGCCATATGTAGGTTGTCCGAGTCCGTTAACTTGAGTTATGCATGTTATATTGCATATTGAGATATTGGCAATGTAATGTAATAAAGCAAAAAATTTCCCTAAAAAGGTGAGTTCATATATAATTGATAGGTTGTACATCATCTAACTTAATAGATGGATATTACATTAATGAAAATTGCGGGTTTTGTTTTTATAGTCTCCCCCGCTTACAAGAAATCTCCGTCCGAGATTTAATTGAACTTGAAGTGATGATTGAAAATAGATGAGGATATTTGGCACGAATTTCGTCTTCACGTTCCCATGTAAACTCTGGTCCTCTTAGAGTTCCATCGTACTTTGATTATAGGAATACGACTTCGCTTGAGTTGCTTGATTCACGGTCCTAACTTTCTTTCTACTCTGGTTCTTCTAACAAAGTTGATCATGTCGTCGATTGAAGTTCTTTCATTGGAATAACAGAGATTCGTAGGAAAAATCACTTCTTGAGATTAGAAACGTGGAAAGTATTGGGATACTACTAAGCTTTTCAGGAAGCTCTAGTTTGTATGCCACTGGGCCAATTCGTTCAAGAATTTTGAATGGTCTAATGTATCGTGGATTAAGCTTTCCTCGTTTTCCGAATCGAAAGATACCCTTATGGGGTGATACTTTCAACATAACACGATCCAACTTGAAATTCTAAAGGCTTTCGCCTTACATTGGCGTAACTTCTTTGTCGGACCTCTAGCAGCTTGTAAGCGTTGACAATTTGTACGAAATCACCCCCCCTTTTTTCAGTGGTTACTTAAATTATTTCTGTCCTAGTGAATTGAGATCTCCAACTTCAGTCAGCAAACAGGTGTAACTACACATTTTTTTTTTTTTTCCATAAAGTGCCTTCGAACGGTGCTAGCCTAATAACTGCATTATAACTGTTGTTTGTATGAAAATTCTATCCAATGGTAAAATGTTTATCCCATCCTTTACGAAATCAATGACACAAGCTTGTAAGCATGTCTTCGCGTGTTTAGATTGGATTCTTTCACATTTGTCCCATTACCGGTTTTCAGGGTGATATGTGTACTCATGTCTAAATGAGTAACTAAAGCATTTTGCAATGCCCTGCCAAAATCTAGATATGAATTGGCTGTCATATCCGAGAGATGATAGAGATTGGCACGCCATGTTCGAGAGACTATTTCTTGATGTATAACCTTGTAAGAGTTTCCATACTTATCAAACGCCTCGAATGGGTATGAAATGAGATGATTTGGTAGACGACGACAATGAACCCAGAATGTATATGTCAATTAAGGTTTTGGGTAGTTTTTGTAGCGAAATCCATTGTTATTCTTCCCATTTCCACATAGAATTTCTGGTTATGGGACCAATAAGCCGGATGGGGCATTTGACATTTCTGCTTTAAACTCTAGAACATGTCAAACACATTGCTAAAACATATCTGCGATGTATTGCCATTATGTTAGGCCACCAATAGAGGTATCCTTTTATCATCAAAGGTACATTCTTAACAGAACTCGAGTGAATAGAATATTTGATTTATAAGACTCCGTATGCATGATTAAGTCTCTTAAAAACCGCCAAAAGTGGTAACCAGGCTTCGTTTTAATACAACAGTTCCATCAGAGAGGAAATTTCAAATGATTTGTCCATTCCTCTTAGGTTCTCGCTTTTGACATTTTCTTTGAGGGCTTCATTTTGGGCTTCGAGAATTTAAGATGGTAATTTTGGATGAACGGTTAAGATTAATGCTCTGACTCGGAGGGGTTTGATTCGTTTCTTTTGACTTAAGGCATCTGCTACAACATTTGCCTTCCTGGGATGATAACAAATTTTTTCCACAAATCAATAATCGTGCGAGTAGTTCTAACCATCGGCCGTTGCCATCATATTCAATTCTTTTTGATGTAGAATATTTGAAGGCTTTATGATCCATTGAAACTGTACAATAACTTGTACCGTATAGATAGTGTCACCAGATTTTAAGAGCGATATTACAGCTCCTAATTCGAGATCGTGAGTAGAATATTTTCTTCATTCGAGAGGTATATTGTCGAGATCAATAAGCAATGACTTTTTCCCCCCCTCTTTGCATTAATACAGCTCCTAACCCTTGAAGAGATGCATCACAATAAACGACAAAATTATCGTTTCCTCCTTCTGGTAATGCTTAATAAATGGTGCTTTCAACAGAGTTTTGTTTTAAGAAGTTGAAAAGCTGATTCTTGTTCTTCGTTCCAGACATAATTCTTGTTCTTCTGGGTTAATTTAGTCAAAGGCTTTGCAATCTTTGAAAAACCTTCAATAAATCTTCGATAATAGCCGGCGAGTCCTAAGAATTGACGTACTTCTGTGGGTGTAGTGGGAGATGTCCAATTCTTAACAGCTTCGATTTTGGCAGGGTCAACATGAAGTCCTTGATTATCGATGAGATGACCAAGAAATTGCACGATATGTATCCAGAAATCACATTTAGAGAACTTGGCATACAATTTCTCTTTTCGGAGTAATTCCAAGATAATCCTGAGATGACTTGCATGTTCTTCTTCGTTGCGAGAATAGATAAGAATATCATCGATGAACACAATTACAAACTTATCCAGATAAGGTTTACAAACACGATTCATGAGATCCATGAATACAGCAGGTGCATTTGTTAAACCAAATGGCATGACTTGAAATTCATAGTGTCCGTATCTCGTTCTGAAAGCAGTCTTAGGAATATCTCCTTCCCTTACTCTCAGTTGATGATAACCTGATCTTAAGTCGATTTTTGAGTAAACGCTTGAACCTTGAAGTTGATCGAATAAGTCATCGATCCTGGGCAATGGGTAACGATTCTTTATAGTAAGTTTATTCAACTCTCGGTAATCGATACACATTCTAAAAGATCCTCTTGTAATGATTTATTCGAGTTATTTGAAACTTAGACGGTTTTGATATTCTTTTTAACAAATAAAAGAAAAAAAAACAAAATTAAGAAAAAAAAACAAAAAAAAAAAAAAAAAATAAAAATAAAAAAAAAAAAGAAAAAAAAAAAACTAACAAGAAAAAAAAAAAATGCAAAAATACTTAAAAAAAAAAAAAAAAAATTAAGAAAAAAAATACAAATAAACGTACATAACAATAACAAAACAACAAGAAAAAAGCAAAAAAAATAAAACAAAAAAAAAAACAAATATAAAAAAAGAAAAAAAAAAATAATAAAAAAAAAAAACAAGAACAAAAAAAAAAACAACAAAAAAAAAAAAAAAATAAAGAAAAAAAAAAAAAAATAAAAAAACAAAGAAACAAAAAGACACAAAAAAAAAACATTAAAAATTATAAAAAAATACATAAAACAAAACAAGCAAAACAAAAAATATAAAAACAATCGCAAAACCAAACAAGAAAAACAAAAAACACAGAAACAAAAATAAAAAAAAAATACAAAAAAAAATACAAAAATCAAGATTAAAAAAATAAAAAACTAAAAACAAAACAAAAAACAAAAAAAAACAATAAAAATAAAAAAAAAAAATAGACCAACAACGAAAAAAAACTATAACAATAAACTAAAAAAAAAATAACCACAAAAAAAAAAATAAAAAAATACAACAGACAAAAAAAAAAAAAAAAAAAATAAAAAAAAAAACACAAAAAAATAAAAAAAAAAAACAAAATACAAAAACAAGAAAAAAATAAAAAAATAAAACAAAGCAAAAAAACAAAAAAAAATATAAAAAAAAATAAAAAAAAAAAAAAAAAAGTAACAACAGAATGCAAAAAAAAAAAAAAAAAAAAAAAAAAAAAATAAAAAACAAAAAAAAAGAAACAAACAAAAACAAAAAAATAAATAAACAATAGAAAAAAGAAATAAAAAAAAAAAATAACTAAACAAAATACAAAGAAAAAAAAAAAAAATAAAAAAAAGAAAAAAACAAAAAAAAAAAAAAATAAAAAAAAAAAAAAAAAATAAACAAAAAAAAAAATAACAATAAAAAAAAGAACAGTAAAAAAAAACCAAATGTAAAAAAACAAAAAAAAAACAAATAAAACTAAAACCAACAAAAAAAAAAACAAAAAAAAAAAATAAAAAAAAAAAAAAAACAAAAACAAAATAAAAAAAAAAAAAAATAAATAAAATAAAAAGAAAAAAAAAAAAAAAAAATAATACAAAAAACAAAGACAAAAAAAAAAAAAAATAAAAAAGTGGAAAAGATACAAAAAATAAAACAAAATGGTTAATAAATATAAAATAACAAAAATACAAGTACAAAAAATAAATTAAAACAAAAAAAAAACAAATAATAACAAAAAAAAAAACAAAAAAAATCAAAAAATAAAAAGAAAAAGAATAAAAAAAAAAAAAACAAAAAACAACAAAATAAAACACAAAATAAAGAAAGAAAAATTAAATTAAAACAAAAAAAATACAAATAAAAAATAAAAAAAAAAAACAAAAAAAAAAAAAAAAAAACAAACAAAATAAAAAAAAAAAAAAAAAATAACAGGAAACAAAAATACAAAAAAACAACCAAAAGATAAAAACAAAATAAACATAAGTAAAAAAAAAAAACAACAAAAAAAAAGAAAAATTAAAAATAAAAACAAAAATATAAACAAACAACACAACAAAAATTTTTACAAACAAAAAACATTAAAACAAAAAACAGATAACAACAAAAACTACACAAAAAAAAAAATGAAAAAAAAACAAGAAACAAAAAAAATAAAAAAAAAAAAAACAAAAAAAAAAAATAAAAAAAAACATAAAAAAAAAAAAAAAAAAAAAAAGAACAAAACAAAAAAAAAAAAAAAAATAAATACAACAAAAAACAAAGCTCAAAAAAAAACAAAAATACAAAAAAAAAAAAAAAATAAAACAAAAAAAATCTATAAATTAAACAAAACATAAAAAAACAATACATAAAAAAAAAC
>BQNB010010578.1:0-42500 GCA_026074375.1 Tanacetum coccineum | reverse complement strand
AAAACCAACATTAAAGAAGAGAATAAAACATAAATCAAACAACAAAAAAAAAAGTAAAAAAAAAAAAAAATAAAAAAAATTAAGAAAAACAAAAAAAAAAAAAAATAAAACTAAAAAAAAAAACAAAAAAAAAAAAAAAAAAACATAAAAAAAACAAAAAAAAAAAAAAATAAAAAACAAAAAATTAAATAAAAAAAAAACAAAATAAAAAAAAATCATTAAGCAAAAAATAAAAAAAAAAAAAAAAAAAAAACCAAAAACAAAAACAAAAAAAAAAAAAAAAAAAAAAAAAAAAAAAAAAAAAAAAAAAAAAAACATGAAAACAAAAAAAAATAAAAAACAAAACAGCAAAATTATCTAAAAAAAACGACAAAAAAGAAACAAAAAAAATCAAACCAAAAAAACAAAAAAATATAACAAAGAAAAAAAACAAGTAAAATAAAAGTAAAAAAAAAATGATAAAACAAAAAAAAAAAACAAAAACAAACAAAAAATACAAAAATAAAAAAAAAAAAAAAAACAAAAAAAAAAATAAAACATCTACAGAAAACAAAAAAAAAAAAAAAAAAAAAAATAGAAAAAAGAACATAATCAAAAAAAAAAAACTCAAAACTAATAAAACAAGAAAAAACACATAATAACACAAAAAAAAATTAAAAAAAATTATAAAAAAATAAAAACAATAAGAAACAAAAAAATTACATAAAAAACAAAATAAAAAAATTAAAAAAAAACAAAATACCAAAAAATAAAGAGAATAAAAAAAAAAACCTGCATATCACCATTCTTTATAAACCTCTTGCCTTGTGCTCTTACAGATCATCTTCATATGTCGATATCTTCATGTGTCTTTTTTTTAGGGCTAATGACTTGAAAATGTATTCAACTTGTCATTTTTTGTTATTGTATGTAGCCATCTTTTTTTTTTGTTATTGTATGTATCCAACTTGAAAATTCATCCTATTATATGTAGTCTGTTACCTCTCATTTGCAACGTTAGTCCATTTAATTTTTTTTATTTCGGTTTCAGTTTACGAGCAATAATAAAAAAAATGTAAAAAATTATTTTTTTTATTTCGGTTTAAGTTTAAGAGCAATAATTAAAAACAAAATTTAAAAATTAATTTTTTTTTATATAGGTTTCAGTTTACGAGCAATAATAAAAAAAATAAAAAATTTTAAATTTTTTTTATTTCGGTTTCAGTTTACGAGCAATAATAATAAAAATTTTAATTTTTTTTTAATTTCGGTTTCAGTTTAGAGTAATAAATAAAAAAAAAATTTATTTATTCATTTTTTTTAATTTCGGTTTCAGTTTCGAGAATAATAATAAATAAAAATTTTAAAATTAAAATTTTTTTATTTCGGTTTCAGTTCTACAAGCGATAATAAAATTTTAAAAATTTATAATTTTTTTTATTTCGGTTTCAGTTTTACGAGCATAATTAAATAAAACTTAATTTTATTAATTTTTTTTAATTCTTTTTATTATTGGCTCGTAAAATGAAAAACTGAAATAAAATCGTTGTATAAACCATGTATAAAATGTGTGTAAAAACGTGTATAAATTTTAAAATAACTTGAAAATATATTTTTGTAACATAACTGAATTTTGAGTTAATTGCAAACAGTAGTTAGCATAAATGACTATCGTTGCAACTGTTCGTTAATTAAATGGACTAACGTTGCAAATGAGAGGTAACAGACTACATATAATAGGTCGAATTTTCAAGTTGGATACATACAATAACAAAAAAAAAAAGATGGCTAAATACAATAACAAAAAATGACAAGTTGGATACATTTTCAAGTCATTAGCCCATTTAACAATTGCTATGTGTCAAACTAGTAATGGCTAAGTCTATGAGAACATTCACTAACAATGGCCTCCATCCCAAGCACCAATTTTCTTGGTAATTGAAAAGTTTCGTAATTAGTTTTAGTGAATTTATATATATAATGCTGCTCAACCTGTTGAACAAAGAATAACGAAACATGATGACTTACTACAAGAAACTGTATAATTCAATAGAGTATAAAACTTATCCAAAATATTAGTTTATGTGTTTCACGGATGTAGTCACCTATACTATAATTCTTCCAGTTATATTGACAACCTGAGACACAATATGTCATGTATACATGTCCTCTTTTTCTTCTTTATTTACAAGGTGAGCAAAATTTCAAAAAATGGATAACTAATATAGTTAACGTACCAAAATATAAGACCATTCACTTGATATATCTTTGCTAATGATAACACTCTGAATACATATTATGTTGGTGATTTTAGTGTCATTGACGGCCATTTAGGTAATGGTGATTTACTAGAGACCAATGTAATTTCATGTTTGACTCGGAGACGAGTTAGGGAAGTGTGGAGTGCACACTCGTTGAGTTAACATGAATACTATCTAGACAGGAAATGAGGAGTTTACGCCGTAAACTTGTTGATGTTTACGCCGTAATCTTCTGGTGCAAATGGACAAGTTGTTGTAGTTGATTACGCCGTAATCTACACGAGTAGATTACGCCGTAACGGGTTTACGCCGTAACAGGTTAGTGTTACGCCGTAAAGTCTAGGCGGGTTTACGCCGTAACAGGTTATTGTTACGCCGTAAAGTCTATGACAGTGAGTTGGTTAAATTCGGTTTTAACTACTTTCAACCGTCCATAACTTCTACAACTTCCTGTGATATATACACAGGAAGTATTGGTCTCAGAACTAGAACGAAAATACATACAATTCCTCTAATCTTCATGCTTTGTGATCGTGTGCCTAGAACACAAAGTGATTCTCTTCTAGTCTTATCCCGATAGAGATTTCGTGCAACCCTGGGCATTTGATAGGGTCGAAATACTTTATACGGAAAGTGGACATTTACACGATTCTAGAAGATATCCAGGATTATCACATCACACACCCCCCCTTTTCTAACAAACGTATAAAGTATTTTTTTTTTGTGATAATCATGATTATTGAATCTGTGTTTAAAGATGGTAGAATTTGATTATATTCTGTGGATCAAACATATGAAAGAAAAGAAGATTTTGGGGAATTCAATGTAGTAGATAAGTTTAAACGGTGGGACGTGCAAGCATACTTTGAATCATGGTTGGGGAATTGTGATAGATAAGAAAAGTCCGAATGAAAAGATCTTGGTGTACAACATAAAAGTTGTAAAATTGGTATGGTACGTATACACGGCATTCATACATCGGAGTACGGTACGCTTCCTTTAATAAATTGAAATTTTGACGATGATAGCCACGATGTACGTAATATGATTTATACAAATCGGTGCTTGGTTTTCTAAGCGTATCCAGAAATCCAACCAGGAAACCACGTTACAATTTGATTTGATTAAAAACAAAAAGTAGCACTGGCAAAGGAAAATTAAATTATTTGGTTTTGGTTATGGATTTCTATGCAAACCTGCATATTTAAGGTATTGCACGTATTGTGCTATCCTTGAATATGAAAATGATGATTGTGAGTTAATCTTATTTTCTGGAGAAGTAAAATAAGAAAATACTAGACAATGGTTGAACGAGGGTTATGCATGATCAAGATTGTATAGAAAAATTATCTTATATTTTGAACCCTGATGTACGTTTCTATTACATACATGACACATGATTAAAATGGTAAATTATGTGTTTAATAGTATATTCTTTTATAAGAAATGATAGATTATAACCACGTGGATATTATTTTAAAATATGATATGTTAATCATAGAAATATGTACGTTCTGTGAATATGTGTTGATCATATGCTTGCATGAAATATCTTCTATTTGGATAAAAATTCATGTGTTTATTTTATGATCAAAGAGTAATTTATAAAGTTTGAATTGCCGGTAACTTTGACTTGTTGGCATGGGGGTAACCGTTTCTCGGCTTTATTTATTGTCAACATGTGCACTTGGGTTTTCAAACAATTTCTCATATTGTAAAAGTGCAAAGGTCTTTTGTTTTCTAAAACTACAGTCAAGTGGCGAGGAATTTTGTCCATGTGTTCATTATGTTAATTACAAGAAAACATATTTTACTAGGTATGTTTGACAGCAACATGTACGCATGAAATATATAAACGGCATTTTCGATATTCGTTAAAGAATAATCAGAAAGGTATAAAGGTTGGCAAATGATTTATGTAATATGTTATAAATTTATCAATTTGGCTGTTTGTTAGCATACAGTAACATATTAGGATGCTTGAGTATGGTGTTTTGATGCATGCATAGTAGTCCTCTAATATCATGGCACTGTGGGTAACTCATATCATGGATTTTGATGGTTCATATGGCTTAGATCAACATGCATGTTGTCTAATGACCTTTATGTGTTGTTACTGATGTGAGTTCACTAAAATATGACTCAAGTTTGTGTTTACAATATATATGTATATTTATATATTGAATTGTTAAAATGTAAGTACTTGGGTACTCGATTAAAACCATGGATTTTGGTTTTGGCAATCTTTAAACATGAAAATGATGTAATAATGATGCAAGTTGTATGGTTGTTGAAAAAGACCATGGCAGCCTTTTCACAATTTGGTGTGAATGTAGTATCTTGTATCAATGATACAAAGTTCTATTACTTATGAACTATATAACTGGCATTATGATTAATTACTTTAGCTTCTTGTTAATTAGAAGCGGAATGGTTTGTTGTTTTCTTGTTTTAAAAGTCTACTGGTTAACGGACTTGATATTAAACATTGTGTTATGTTTAAAAGTTAATACTATTATGATCTATCTATGCTTTATAATAGTGAAACTAAACTATTGATAATATACCACTTGACAAAGTGGTTGGCTAAGGACTTAGTGAATAAGTCGGTAATAGGGATGAAAAGTCCATTAGATTATCTAACTGTGAGATACCCAATTCCCCTCTGATACAACGTTAGAGGCTGAATTCAATGTGGAAAGCTCACACTTAGAGATTGGAACGCATGTTATATCATCCCAAAGTATGTGTTCAGACCTGCAAGTGATGATAGGTTGAAGTTTAACTTCTTAATGGTTCTTTTGGAATAAGTGAAGCAGGGAATGGTACTAAAAGAAACCGCCTATGTGAACATGACAGTTTGCCGCTTCAGATGCTTGGACTTGTATTCCTCATTTGTTCATTAATGGATTGGGACACATGGCTTGTAAAGTGTCAAGTAAACGAACTTTAGAGTGTTGTAGAAACGAATGTGTATAGTATCTTCAGGTATTCAAATGGATTGACGGGTTCAATCGTTAAGTGTAACACCCCCATTTTTACATATAGCAGCGGAAGCTAATCTGGGGTATTACTTCAAGGGTACAACATAATAATTCATGACATAACGAACACTCAAAAAGAGTCGTTTATGAAAAATAAGTTATTTCCATTCCTTATTTTCCTTCAGAGTTTTTTACAAAAGTGAGGTCTTCCAGAATCTAAATACAACATTTGAATGATAACGGTTTTTCCATCTTCGTGTCCTCGTCACTCCGTGCCATTAGTTACCTGAGATAAAACATGCTAAAAAGTCAACACAAAGGTTGAGTGAATCCATAGGTTTAAGTAATATAATTTGAATGCAAATGCGATATTTGGGTTACGTTGATATACACCCAGTATTGAAAACATAATTTATTATTGTCATTAGCTCATGAATCCGATGCCTTAGGTTATAATGATAATATTGCCCCTGCGGGCACCTTTGCCAAAATACCCGCGTGATTTCTAATGATGTGCAATTGGTTACACGTAACTGGGTACACCAACGGGAGTCCAGCCCAAATAGAAATCTATTCAATCATTCGCGCTTACTACGAGAGTAATTAACGGTTCCTGGTTATGGGGGAATTAAAGGCAAAGCAGTTTACTTAGGCAATGTATATTGAAATTGCACGTAGAAATATTGCTTTCTTGTTTATAGCATGTATCTCCTCGCGGATTTATTAAAAAAGATGAAATGCGAGGCTATGAAACTCACCATGAACAGTTATAGGAAAATTGATAGCTAATGTATTGGGAATGATAGTAACGGCTTCAGTACCGGCAATCACAGACTTCCTGGGTTTAATTTTATGGCACAGTCTTAGTTTGATTGTTAATTATAAGTTTTTGGATATCGATGTTGGTTTTGATATAAAAATTATCATAACACCGTTCAGGCCATCATAGATCAGAAGTCATTTAGTAAACGTTTGTGGAGCTAGGGCACTTTAAATCGTAAACCCAACAACTCAGACAGAACGTAATACCAAGATAAAACTTCTTAATATGAAGCTCCCTAGTATTGTGGTATGATATGGATTCGGGACATGATTTTTGAAAGCACATCGATGATGAATGATATAAGGATTAGAACATAAGCAGTTTTAAGCATTTTATTCAATATCTGGAAATGTTAAGCACGAGGAGCGTTAATTAAAGTTATGTCTAGTAATGTTTTGAATATGATTTTACACTTTTTCAAAATGTTACATTTTAGACCCTGGGGTTTGGAAAACTGCAAGTAGACCCTTGGGGTTTGCATTTTTACGACTTTGGTCCCTCAACTTTTATTGATATACCAAGTAAACCTTGTACTTTAAAAAGTGACATAATAGACCCCTATAGTTATAACTTTGATAAAATGACACTTTTAGTCCTTTTAGTTATAAGTTTCTAAAATTTACGATATATACCCCTTGCATGGATTATAATTACAAAACATGTCCAAATTGCCATGCAAGCTTAATTTAACATTTCAATAGATATTTATAAGTTATAATAAACTAAAATATGAAGATTTAACACAACATAAGTTTAATTTAACGATTTGTTAAGTTAAAAGGTAAAACGGGTCAAATTAGGGTTTCAAAATGAAAACGCGCGGGTTTTAAGGTCAAATTCTCTTATGACTTATCAAAGTACTTATTTTAATATTATAATAGCTTATTAGGATAGGTTATAACAAAAGTTTACAAGTTTAACCCATAGTTTAAGAAAAAACATGAAATTAGGGTTTCGGGTGTACGGTTTTGGATCAAAAAGCCATAACACTTAGGTTTTTGAGTTCAAAGCTTTATATTATGATTTTAGCAAGAACATATGAACATTATGACGTTACATGAGTAGAATATAAGCTCTAGAGAACCAGGTTAGAGCTTTATACTTGTGGAAACGGGTCAGAATCGGGACTTTCGGCTTCGTACGGCTAGAGTAACGACTCTCGGGCTTCGTTTCTTGGTTTCTTTTGCTTCCTTTCTGTACTTGAGACTTCTTAAGATCACTTAGGATCTATTAGAGCAAAGGATTGCTTCTATGAAGGGTTATAGAGGAGGAAGTGGGGGATGAAGAAAAATGAAGACATTATGCTCCTATTTATACCCATTTGAAGTAGCCATGAGTAAGCAAGGGTTGGATCTGTCTTGAAAATAGAGGGTCTAGGGTTGATGTGAGAAGCTAGGAAATCTATGGTGGAGGTCATATAAAATAGCTTTGATGAGGTGTTTGGGGTTGTTGTTGCCGCGGCTGTAAATGGAGCATAAGAAGGCCATGTGCTTTTGTTTTTTTGTACCAAGGTTAAGTCAGGTTGGGTAAGCTGCTACTATGATTCTAGAAGAGGTTCACATTGGTTATTTGGACTTGGTAGCAATTTAGAGGGGTCAAAATGGTCATAGAAGCAAACTAGGTCTATTTTGGGTTCGACGGGTTCTTCAAAGGTTTTAACAAGGTACATTGTGTTATAAATGATTAAGGAATGATGAAATAGGTTGTTAAGGTCTGGGATTAAAGTAATTAGCAAAGATTAGCAATTCGTTTGGGTTAAAACGGATTAAAATTGAAGAAATGGGAGTACGGGTTCAACTAGGGCTCATTTAGGGTTTTCTTGACTTTCTTGGCTTATATTTTGCATACTCTTGATTAGGAATGATGGAATACAAATTCTAAGGCTTATATAAAGTATTATTAATGAAGTTTGGTCGTTGGTTTAAGTTATAATGGTTTGAAATTGAGAAAACGGGTCAAATGAACCAATTAGGCACATTTAGGGTTTCTAGGATATGTTTTACGTACAAGTGAAGTAAAATGATGAAGTAATGATGAAATAATGTTTGAATAGGATTGATATGATTGTAAAATAAGTTATTACAACTTAATTAAGTGTTGGTTTGGGTTTACAATGGATAAAAGCCAAGAAATAGGTCACAGTTTAGAAACTAGTTCGGTTTTAGGGTTTAGGATTTCGTATTAGGGTTTTGAGTGTAAAAAGATGTATGAAAGCTTATGAATAGAATATTTAGGGTTTATACATTGTAATATGAGTATATTAGCTTGCTTAAGTGGTGGTGAAGAAATTAGAATGAAAACGGAGGTAGAACGGCTATTTTAGAGATCATGCTTAATGACTTGTACATTGAGCTTTTAGAGATTTGTACTTTGACTTGAAGAGATTTTATACGTTAAATGAGATATCATATTACCTGTACATATACTTTAGTAGCTTGTGCATTCACTTTAGGGGTTAACTCTTTTCATGAGGTTAGGGTTTAGGGCATCCGATAATGGTTTAAAGCCCGTTTTGATATGATGTTGCAAATGGTACCTTTTAGAAGTGATATACCTTATAATAATGATATTATAATATTGACTTGATATGTTATGATGTTTGCTTGACATATATGAAGATAGGATTGCCATACGTAGGTTGTCCGAGTCCGTTAACTTGAGTTATGCAGGTTATATTGCATATTGAGATATTGGCAAAGTAATGTAATGTAATAAAGCGAAAAATTTCCCTAAAAAAGGTGAGTTCATATATAACTGATAGATTGTACATCATCTAACTTAATAGATGGATATTTACATTTATGAAAATTGTGGGTTGTTATAGTCTCCACCCCTTACAGAAATCTCGTCCCGAGATTTGATTTAACTTGAAGTGATGATTGAAAATAGATGAGGATATTTGGCACGAATTTCATCTTCGCGTTCCCATGTAAACTCTGGTCCTCTTTTAGAGTTCCATCGTACTTTGATTATAGGAATACGACTTCGCTTGAGTTGTTTGATTTCATGGTCCATAACTTCCACTGGTTCTTCTATAAAGTTGAGTTTTTCGTCGAGTTGAAGTTCTTTTATTGGAATAACGAGAGATTCGTCGGATAAACACTTCTTGAGATTTGAAACATGGAAAGTATTGTGGACACTACTAAGCTCTTCAGGAAGCTCTAGTTTGTACGCTACTGGGCCAATTCGTTCAAGGATTTTGAATGGTCCAATGTATCGTGGATTAAGCTTTCCTCGTTTTCCGAATCGAAAGATACCTTTGCGAGGTGATATTTTCAACATAACACGATCGCCAACTTGAAATTCTAAAGGCTTTCGCCTTACATTGGCGTAACTTCTTTGTCTATCTCTTGCAGCTTGCAAGCGTTGACGAATTTGTACAATCTTTTCAGTGGTTTCTTGAATTATTTCTGGTCCTGTAAGTTGAGAATCTCCAACTTCAGCCCAGCAAACAGGTGATCTACACTTTCGTCCATAAAGTGCTTCGAACGGTGCTGCCTTGATACTGGCATGATAACTGTTGTTGTATGAAAATTCTACCAATGGTAAATGTTTATCCCATCCTTTTCCGAAATCTATGACACAAGCTCGTAGCATGTCTTCGAGTGTTTGGATGGTTCTTTCACTTTGTCCATCGGTTTCAGGGTGATATGCTGTACTCATGTCTAGTCGAGTACCTAAAGCATTTTGCAGTGACTGCCAAAATCTGGATGTGAAATGACTGTCACGATCCGAGATGATAGAGATTGGCACGCCATGTCGAGTGACTATTTCTTTGATGTATAATCTCGTAAGAGTTTCCATACTATCAGTCGCTCGAATGGGAATGAAATGCGCTGATTTGGTAAGACGATCGACAATGACCCAGATGGCATCATGTCCAGTTGAGGTTTTGGGTAGCTTAGTGACGAAATCCATTGTTATCCTTTCCCATTTCCACATAGGAATTTCCGGTTGTACCAATAAGCCGGATGGCTTTTGACATTCTGCTTTAACTCTAGAACATGTCAGACACTTGCTAACATATTCTGCGATGATTGCCTTCATGTTAGGCCACCAATAGAGTTTCTTTATATCATGGTACATCTTATCAGAACCCGGGTGAATAGAATATTTGGATTTATGAGACTCGTGCATGATTAAGTCTCTTAAACCGCCAAAAAGTGGTAACCAGCTTCGGTTTTTGATACAACGAGTTCCGTCAGGACGAATTTCAAATGATTTGTCCATTCCTCGTAGGTTCTCGTTTTTGACATTTTCTTCTTTGAGGGCTTCATTTTGGGCTTTAAGGATTTGAGATGGTAGTTTTGGATGAACGGTTAAGATTAATGCTCGAACTCGAAGGGGTTTGATTCGTTTCTTTCGACTTAAGGCATCTGCTACAACATTTGCCTTTCCGGGATGATAACAAATCTCACAATCATAATCTGCGAGTAGTTCTAACCATGCGGACGTTTGCCCTCCATACTTCCAATTCTTTTTGACAAGAATATGCTTGAAGACTTTTGTGATCAGTGAAAAAACTGTACACTTTGTACGTATTGATGTGTCTCCAAATTTTAAGGGTATATTACTGCTCCTTAATTCGAGGATCATGAGTGTTTAGTTTTCTTCGTGAGGTTTAAGTTGTCGAGATGCATAAGCAAGAATTTTTCTCGTTGCATTAGTACAGCTCTAATCTTGAAGAGGTTGCATCACTAGTAAACGACAATATTATCGTTTCCCTTCTGGTAATGCTAAGATTGGTGTTCACAGAGTTTTTGTTTAAGAGTTGAAAAAGTGATCTTGTTCTTCGCCCCTAGGATTATAACTCTTGTTTTCTGGGTTTAATTTAGTCAAAGTCTTGCATCTTTGTAACCACTGTCCACCTTCGTATTAAAATCTTCATATTAGACCGGCTAGTCTAAGAATTGGACGTATTCTGTGGGTGTAGTGGGAGATGTCCAATTCTTAACAGCTTCGATTTTGGCAGGGTCAACATGAAGTCCTTGAACTAATCGGACGACGTCAGGTGACCACTCGTTCGCATCAATTGCACGAGGATGTATCCAGAAATCACAATTAGAGAACCTTGCGCATTACTGTCCTGTCGTCGCCTCTACTTTTCGGGAGTGTAACGAGTCGTCAAGTCATCCTGAGCTAGGATCTTGATAGACCATGTTCTTCTTCGTTGCGAGAATAGATAAGAATATCATCACTGGTGCTAATCTCGTGTTATCTGTATCACAAAACTTATAATAACGCCCTCGATAAGGCTTTACAACCGATTCATGAGATCCCATGAACTATAGCAGGTGCATTTGTTAAACTACTTGGGCATGACTTGAATTCATAGTGTCCGTATCTCGTTCTGAAAGCAGTCTTAGGACATATATTCTTCCTTATCTCAGTTGATGATAACCTGACCTTAAGTCGATTTTTGAGTAAACGCTTGAACCTTGAAGTTGATCGAATAAGTCATCGATCCTGGGTAATGGGTAACGATTCTTTATAGTAAGTTTATTCAACTCTCGGTAATCGATACACATCCTAAAAGATCCGTCTTTCTTTTTAACAAATAAGACAGGAGCTCCCCAAGGCGATGTACTTGGTCGAATGAAACCTCGGTCGGTTAGTTCTTGAAGTTGATTAGATAACTCCTGCATTTCTGAAGGAGCTAATCTATAAGGTGTTCGAGCTATAGGTGCTGCTCCGGGGATTAAGTCAATTTGGAATTCTACTTGGCGAACGGGAGGGATACCAGGTAGATCTTCAGGAAAGACATCTGGGAATTCTTTAACTACGGGAATGTCTTCGAGTCTCTTCTCGTCTGCTTTCTTTTTTTTTTTTCCATAACTTGGATATAAAATATTGACAAAACTCGGCGATATATACTTTTCGTTCTTTATACCAAGTTATGAGATTTTGTCGAGTTTGCCTTCGATCGCCTCGAATGATTAGAGTTTCACCGTCGATAGGAATGTGAACAACTTTCTCATCACAGAGAATTTTGGCATGATATTTGGATAACCAATCCATACCGATGACAACGTCAAAACTACCAAGCTTAATTGGCATGAGATCGATTTCAAAAGGTTGATTTCAGCAAGTTAGAGTGCAGCCTTTTAATTATAGTGTTTGGCTTACTACGTTTCCGTCAGACATTTCGATATTATACAAGGGAATCTAATTTGTAATTGACAGAATATTTAGCATAGAGGCAAGCGATAAGGATATAAAATTCTATCCAGCTCCGGAATCAAATAATACCCTGACTAAAGCTGATTTTAGGAGAAACATACCGTACGAACGTGTGGGTCTTGTTGGGGCATTCTTATCTCTCAGCATGTAAGCTCTTCCTTGGGCATTAATGTTGGTCTTTTGGCACTGATTTGTGTAGTGTCCTTTCTCACCACAAGCATGACATATAACTGTCACTGGTAGTTGATTACTTCAGTGGTGGCTTCTTGTTTCGACAGTTCTTACTCAAATGGCCCACCTTGTTGCAAATATTACATTTGCCAGTTACAAAGGTCCAATGTGATGGGAAATTGCATCTCTTGCCACAAAGGAGATCTCTGGCATACCTACCATTTTCTGATGGGGTAACAGCATAGGCTCTACCAGTTTCTTGCCTTCGGTTTTGTTGTTGACGATTGTTGTAGCGATTGTTGGTGTTGCGGTAGTTGTTGTTGTTGCGGGAGCTGTTGTTGAAAGTTCTTTTGTCATCAAACTTTCTTTTGTTGTCGCTTGATACTTGCATTGGAGCATGCTTAGTTACTTGATCCATTAGCCTTTGGGCTATGTTAATGGCTTCCTCTAAAGTTTGAGGTTTAGAGGCAGTAACATTTCCTTCAATGCTTCGAGGTAGACCTCCGATAAAAGCTTCCAAGAGTTTATCGTTGTTTGGCACCATGTTTGGACATAGAACTGTTAATTCTTGGAATCTTCTAACATAAGGTTTAAGATCATTTCCCTTTACAATCAGATTGTAAAGTTCTTCTTCCATCTTCCTGATCTCAGTCCGGGGACAATACTTGTTCGTCAGAAGCCTTTTTAACTCAGTCCAGGTGATTTGATTGGCTTGCTCTATTCCCATAGGTTGGGCATATGCATTCCACCAGGACAAGGCATCGTCAGTTAAAGTACCAGTAGCAAATGTTACTTTGTTTTCTTCGGCACATCTGCTACGAGAGAATACTGATTCGGTTCGTTCAAACCAGCGAATAAGACCTATTGCTCCTTCCGCACCATTAAAGTAGAAAGGTTGACAGCTAATGAACTCTTTGTAGTTTCCCGTTTTCACTGCAGGAGTTCCAGTAGGACCGGTGTTCCTGTTGGGATTACTAGCACTTGCCATTGTCGCAGCTTGAGCTTCTAGAGCCGAGGTGACACTATCAGCTACTAACTTTCTAATGGCATCTTGAGTCATAACTGGTGCTTCCGTTGTTGATGCTCTTTTTGGAGGCATTCTATCAACAAAAGGTAACACGTAATAAGAATGATATCACAAGTATAATGCTTGTTCTTCTTTAAAATGATTAAAGAGAAATGCTTATTCTTGAAATGCTTAAAGAATAATGCTTTATTAATGGTGATATCTAAAGGTTATAGTATGATGATGAATGTACGATGGATGAATGATGAGATGTAATAAAGCAGGAAAAACAACAAGGTAGATAACGGGATTGCCTTTATAT
Organism: Tanacetum coccineum; assembly: GCA_026074375.1. Classification (NCBI taxonomy): domain Eukaryota; kingdom Viridiplantae; phylum Streptophyta; class Magnoliopsida; order Asterales; family Asteraceae; genus Tanacetum; species Tanacetum coccineum. Next base: position 28,774 of record BQNB010010578.1, on the reverse strand, counting down.
TAGAACAACTTGCCTTTTTACTGTACATAGTCAAGATTTGACAAGTGTTTTTATTTATACCACACATCCCGTGGCTAGGTTAAGGCTAAAGACTGAAATTTAAACTAGAAACTAGAAACTAGATGATCACTGAATGCGGTTCTGGAGTTCGATGATAGAGTTCATGAGTTTTTCTATATCTTCTTGGTGACGAGTTTCCATATCATTTATGACTTCTGCCAATTCCGCGATTCTGTAGCGAGCTAAGGAGATCTTATGGTTGGATCCTATTTGCTTTCTCCGGAGTTTAGTGATCTGAGTATGAGCTTGCTGGAGTTCTGCTGCTAAGGCATCAAAATCACGTTGGATGATTATTGTTCCTTTACCAAGACCTTCGATGTCGTTTTCAATCTGTTCAAAACGTTCAGGAGGGATTTCTTCTAGATAACCTTGGATACCCTGAATTTGCTCTTCATGACGTTTGATAGCTGATTTCCGGGAAGTTTCACCAATCTCAAGAGCTTGAGGTTGGGATGGGGTAGATGGAGACAGCTGCATTGGTGAAAGGAGTCCTTCTGGGAGGAAAAATTCTTGAGTTTTAGGTGGTATGATAATTGGAGACGGGATTGGTGACCTTTCAGTATAGAAAGCTTGTAAGGTTTTCATGTAAGGATCATCGGGAAATAACGAAAGGGTCGGTGAAATTAGCGGGACAATTCCAAATGAATTGGAAGCACTAGAGTAAGTTTTCCCTGGAGAGGTCGGGACATAATCCGGAGAAGCCGGAGGAACATAGTTTGGGAAATTGGAAGAAAAGACATCCTCCAAATTAGAAATAGGACGATCGGGGGAAGACATCGTTCTGTTAATAACCCAGCAGTAAATAACATAAGTTATTTATTTAGTAATATAATAGTTATGTAACTTTACATACCATTCCGGGAAATATAGCGGCACGGAGGACTTTCTTGGATGGAAAAAGAAAAGTAGTTATAGTTAAGGTTTTAACCTTGTTCTCTATAACGTAGGCTCTTGATACCAAATCTGTAACACCCCCATTTTTACATATAGCAGCGGAAGCTAATCTGGGGTATTACTTCAAGGTACAACAGTCATAATCATAGAAAACGAATCAAAAAGAGTCGTTTATGAAAATAAGTTATCATTCATTATTTCTTCAGAGTTTTTACAAAAGAGAGGTTTCCAGAATCTAAAATACAACATTTGAATGATAACGGTTTTTCCATCTTCGTGTCCTCGTCACTCCGTGCCATTAGTTACCTGAGATAAAACATGCTAAAAAGTCAACACAAAGGTTGAGTGAAATCCATAGGTTTAAGTAATATAATTTGAATGCAAATGCGATATTTGGGTTACGTTGATATACACCCAGTATTGAAAACATAATTTATTATTGCCATTAGCTCATGAATCCGATGCCTTAGGTTATAATGATAATATTGCCCCTGCGGGCACCTTTGCCAAAATACCCGCGTGATTTCTAATGATGTGCAATTGGTTACACGTAACTGGGTACACCAACGGGGAGTCCAGCCCAAATAGATCTATTCACATCATTCGCGCTTACTACGGAGAGTAATTAACGGTTCATGATTATGGGGACTTAAAGGCAAAGCAGTTACTTAGGCAATAGTAAATTGAAATAGCATGTAGAAATAATTGCATTCATGTTTATAGCATGTATCCCCCTCGCGGGTTTATAAAAAGATTGAAATGCGAGGCTATGAACTCACCTGAACAGTTATAGGGAAATTGATAGCTAATGTATAGGGAATGAAAGTAACGGCTTCAACACGGCAATCACAGACAACCTGGGTTAATATATGGCAAGTCTTAGTTTGATTGTATATATAAGTTTTTGGATATCGATGTTGGTTTTGATATAAAAATTATCATAACACCGTTCGGGCCATCATAGTTTAGAAGTCATTCAGTAAACGTTTGTGGAGCTAGGGCACTTTAAATCGTAAACCCAACAACTCAGACAGAACGTAATACCAAGATGAAACTTCTTAATATGAAGCTCCCTAGTATTGTGGTATGATATGGATCCGGGACATGATTTTTGAAAGCACATCGATGATGAATGATATAAGGATTAGAACATAAGCAGTTTTAAGCATTTTATTCAATATCTAGAGATGTTAAGCACGAGGAGCGTTAATTAAAGTTATGTTATATAAGGTTTTGGATATGATTTTACACTTTTTCAAAATGTTACATTTTAGACCCTAGGGTTTGGAAAATTGCAAATAGACCCCTGGGGTTTGCACTTTTACGACTTTGGTCCTTCAACTTTTATTGATATACAAAATAAACCTTGGACTTTAAAAAGTGACATAATAGACCCCTATAGTTATAACTTTAATAAAATGACACTTTTAGTCCTTTTAGTTATAAGTTTCTGAAAATTACAATATATACCCCTTGCATGGATTATAATTACAAATTATGTCCAAATTGCCATGCAAGCTTATTTTAACATTTCAATAGACATTTATAAGTTATAATAAACTAAAATATGAAGATTTAACACAACGCAAGTTTAAATTAACGATTCGTTAAGCTAGGAAGTAAAACGGGTCAAATTAGGGTTTTAAAATGAAAACGCGTGGGTTTTAAGATCAAATTCTCTTATAACTTATCAAAGTACTTATTTTAACATTATAATAGCTTATTAGGATTGATTATAACAAAAGTTTACAAGTTTAACCCATAGTTTAAGTAAAAACATGAAATTAGGGTTTCGGGTGACGGTTTTGGATCAAAAAGGCATAACACTTAGGTTTTTGAGTTTAAAGCTTTATATTACAATTTTATCAAGATCATATGAACATTATAATGTCACATGAGAATATTATAAGTTTAGAGAACCTGGTTAGAGCTTATGGCTTGGAAATGGGTCGGAATCGGGACTTTCAGCTTCGTACGGCTAGAGTAACGACTCTCGGGCTTCATTTTCTTCAAGGTTTTGCTACTTGAACATCTTTTATGATCCTAGGATCATATAGGAACAAAGGATTGCTTCCTTAAGGGTTATAGTAAGAAGATGGTGGGTGCAAGTTGGAATGAACACACTATGCCCCTATTTATACCCATTTGAAGTAGCAAGGAGTAAGCAAAGCTTATGATCTAGTTTTGACACATAGAGGGTCTAGTTAGGGATGTGGAGAAGCTAGTATATGAGTTGTATAAGCTAGGGAGTAGCTTTGGTGAGGTGTTGCTCTCTTTCTTTGCCGTGGCTAAGCACTGGAAGGAACAAGAAGTTTTTGTAAGCTTCTTAGGAATGAAGTAGTTTAGTCATGGAGGTTCTTGATTGCAAGAAAAATAGTTAAATTGGATTATTTTGTAAGGGTTTTGGTTTCGGGTTCACTAGGGCTCATTTAGGGTTCAGGTTGAGTTTTCTAGCTTGTAATTTGTATACATTTGATTAGGAATGATAGGTTACTGATCCTAGGACTTATATTAAGGATTATAATCAAGATTTGATAGGTGGTTTGAGTTAAAATGGGTAGAAAATGAGAAAACGGGTCAAAGTCACAATTAGGGCACAATTAGGGTTTTCTGGATTTGTTTCTTGGATAATTGAAGTAAAATGATGAAATGATGATGGAGTATGATTGAGGATGTTGAAATTAATGTTATTATAATTTATTTAAGAGTTGGTTTAGGTTTACAATGGGTAAAAATCAAGAAACGGGTCATGGTTTAGAAACTAGCTTGGTTTTAGGGTTTAGGGTTTTGAATTAGGGTTTTGTGTGCAAAAAGATGTATGAAAGCTTATGTATGGCATAATTAGGGTTAATATATTGTAAAATGAGTATATTAGCTTAAACATAAGTGATAGTGAAGAAATGAGGATGAAAATGGAGGTAAAACGGCTATTTTAGGGATTGAGCTTAATGACTTATGCATTGAGCTTTTAAGGACTTGTACTTTGATTTAAAGAGATTATATATTTCAAATGAGATGTTATATTACTTGTACATATGCTTTAGTAGCTTGTGCATTCACTTTAGGGGTTAACCCTTCCATGAGATTAGGGTTTAGGGCATCCGATAATGGTTTAAAGCCCGTTTTGATATGATGTTGCAAATGGTACCTTTTAGGAATAATGTACCTTGTAATAATGATATTATGATATTGACTTGATATGTTATGATGTTTGCTTGACATATATGAAGATAGGATTGCCATATGTAGGTTGCCTGAGTCCGTTAACTTTAGTTATGCAGGATATATTGCATATTGAGATATTGGCAAAGTAATGTAATGTAATAAAGCGAAAAATTTCCCTGAAAAAGGTGAGTTCATATATAACTGATAGATTGTACATCATCTAACTTAATAGATGGATATTTACATTTATGAAAATTGTGGGTTGTTATAGTCTCCACCCCTTACAGAAATCTCGTCCCGAGATTTAATTGAACTTGAAGTGATGATTGAAAATAGATGAGGATATTTGGCACGAATTTCGTCTTCGCGTTCCCATGTAAATTCTGGTCCTCTTTTAGAGTTCCATCGCACTTTGACTATAGGAATACGACTTCGCTTGAGTTGCTTGATTTCACGGTCCATAACTTCTACTGGTTCTTCTACAAAGTTGAGCTTGTCGTCGAGTTGAAGTTCTTTTATTGGAATAACGAGAGATTCGTCGGATAAACACTTCTTGAGATTTGAAATGTGGAAAGTATTGTGGATACTACTAAGCTTTTCAGGAAGCTCTAGTCTGTATGCCACTGGGCCAATTCGTTCAAGGATTTTGAATGGTCCAATGTATCGGGGATTAAGCTTTCCTTGTTTTCCGAATCGAAAGATACCCTTGCGAGGTGATATTTTCAACATAACACGATCGCCAACTTGAAATTCTAAAGGCTTTCGCCTCACATTGGTATAACTTCTTTGTCGATCTCTTGCAGCCTGCAAGCGTTGATGAATTTGTACGTTCTTTTCAATGGTTTCTTGAATTATTTCTGGTCCTGTGAGTTGAGAATCTCCAACTTCGGCCCAGCAAACAGGTGATCTACACTTTCGTCACTGCTTGTGCCTTGGCAGTATTAACTTTTTGGGTAAACCTTTTGTTGGTTAATACTGTTTTTGGTTGAAAGGGCCTTTTAACAGTTGATTGTACTGATTTTGAAAAACATGACATTGGATTAGCACTATAAACTGTAGATTTGGGATGAGCAGTATTAACTGTCCTGGCAGTATTAAATGGTTTTAGGCCAGTTTTCATTAAAACTGCTCTTGGAACCATGTTTCTTTGAGCATTAGGGTGAGTCTTATTGGTAGTGTAGTATTAGTTCACCCTGTTATAATTATTCCCTTATACCATCCTTCTCTTTGATGGTATTTTAAATGAGCCTGCACATGATCAAAAACTCCCACAAATAAAGCAAGCTCTGTTATACATCACCAAAATCCTTCCTAGTTGTTGGAATTCTATCCATTCGGTTCCTTTGATTTCCCCTTAGGACTATGTGATTTATACATCTCAGCATACTAACTGACTTTTTAATGGTTTTTCATGTTTTTTTAGGTTTGGACATCTTTATAATTTTATCAAGGGGGGGGGGTAAAAAAAACAGTTTCTTTATCAACATTAAGTGGAGACTCAACAAAGCTACTTATGTTTTTTGATACTTGTTCTTTTACCAAAGGGTCATCAGAATTTTCCTTAAAATCATCTTATTTTTTATCATAAATAATGTTAGGACTCTTTGCTTCTATTCCTCGACCCTACTTTTGAATTCAGGCTCTTTGAATCATCAAGACCATATAGACGAATCAAACTTTTTAGGTCGATTATAGATTAAGGATGGGGTGGAGGAACAACAATTATACCCCAAACCCTTTTACTTTTGTCAGTTTATCTGAATGACTAAAAACTTGTTAGGTCTTTTATGGCTTATTAACTTTCTTTATTTTAACTTCAATGCCTCTTTTTTTGCTTATCTTTCCAACTTATTTTAAGACATTTTTTTCATAATCTTTGCAAGTACTTTCCCTTTTAGAACTGTATCTTCTTTCACTCAAAAGAACTTCATTCTTTCTATATGTGATAAGTTGTTCTTCTACTATTGCTAAACCTCTTTTATATGTAGTTGCTGTAAATTCAGTTTGATTAAGCTTAACAATCAAATCATCACACTGTTTCTTAAGAGTTTCATAGTTTTTCAGACAAGTTTTAGAGCAAGTTTTATCATTGTATACCTCAGAGTCTGAAAACGCCATTAGAGCCATGTTTGTCTGAACCTGTTCTTCTGCCATGTCACTCCAGTCAAAACCTACACCATCTATAGCCAACATTGCCTTTGAAGATGTGTCTTCATTGTTTCCTTGCTTCCTGGTGTTGTCTTGATTTCTGAACTGACCTTCCTTGCTTCTTGGTGCTCTACACTCCCTGGCAAAGTGTCCCATCTTATGACAGTTGAAACACTCTACCTTGGATTTATCATACCCAGCAGTATCATTAGCATTAATGAAAATTTTCTTGCCTGTCCTCTGATAGTACCTCTTTGCCCTCATACTTAGCAGAGAGAGCTGCCACTTCAAATCCATTGCTTCCAGATCATCTTCATGAATTTGCTCTAAGTCTTGCTGTAGGAGATTAGAACCATTGGGATTCTCAACCATGAAAGCATACACAACATTATCACTGAAGCTAGCAGTACTAACTTGAGGACTAGCAGTGTTAACATTAGGGCTAGCAGTACTAACTTCATATGCAGGTATAGCAGTATTAACATCATTAGTACTGCTAGTGCTTGGAGCAGTCATAAAGGCCAAGTTTTGAGCACCACTACTTGCACCAACAGATTTCTTTACACTTTGTTCAACAATTTTGAAGTTTTGGTACAGATCATCGATGCTCATTGTTTCAATTTCAGCCTTATTCATCCAGACTACAACATGAGTATTCCACTTAGGAGGCAAGCTGTTCAAAATTTTTGAATTTATGTCTTTTTGAGTGATGGCCACACCCAAAATTGAAAGCCTACTAATAATCTTCTGGAGCCTGTTAAAGATAGAGTCAAGAGACTCTGAGCTTGATGCACTAAAATTTTCATATTGTTGCTTTAAAAGTGTCTTTTGTGTTTTCTTAGTGGCTTCATTACCTCCAAATCGTGTTTCAATAGCAGCAAACATTGTTTTAGTATCAATGTACTGACTGAATGTGAGTTGATGTTTATTGGGAAGAGCCATGAGTAGGAAGCTTCTAGCCTTTACATTATTCTTCTTGTTGGTCTTTTCTTCAGCAATTACAGGTACAGACATCTTTGTAACTGAAGTACCATTCTCTTGTGATGTCTGTGGTACAGACACCCATGAGTTACCATCCTCTATGACTTCCCATAGAGCATAGTCTTGTACCTAGAAGTACTGCTTAATTCTTATCACCTATATCTCATACTCACCTAGTTTGAGTATGGGTTGCTTAGCAGTAGTATTACTATGTGCAGATTCAAATTCCATGACTTTTTCTTCTAGATCCAAAAAGTTTCTTCAAAGCAAAGTCTGATACCACTTGTCGATCCCAAACCTAGATCGATTCCGTTACTTGTAAAAGAGTATGTTACCTTGAGATAAATCTAAAATAACAATAGTAGAAACTTTGTGTGTATATCAAAGAGTATGTGGAATCTACTCTTTAATATCTAAAAGATATATCAATGGAACAGTGAATATGAATGAATGAACACATCGATGTAAAAAACTGCCTTCAATATTATTAATGATAATAAATACGGTACTCTTATCGTAGTACTGGGTTTACTAACCTTGAGCTTACACGATTCTATCTCTGGATCGGAATGTGTGTTTGTGATGATAGGATGTGATAGTACGTGTTGGATGATGTATTCAACAATTACCCTAGTAGCCTCCATTTTATAGTCTAAGTAAGTCATAGTCGGGCTTACAATACATTCCGATGATTCTCAATCTTTTCTAAACTATAAAGTAAATCTTCTAAATAAATCATGTATATCTTGTTTTAAATTTTCAAAATACTTATCTTCACACGTTATCTTGTTCTCCAAACAATCTTTATGCTCTTTATATTCGTCTTTATCCTCTTGACAGTATGAAAGTCATTCCAACAGTCGTTAATCTTTTCACACTAGCACTAATTAAACATAAGCTATAGGAGTAATTTTAGTACTTCAGCTTAGAATAATATACACTAACGTAGACAACCGTGTACTGCTAGGTCTTAACTTTACGACTAACATCACTTCTCTACTTAGCTTATATTTTAGTGCTTCAACATGTGCAGTTTAACTTCAACTAACTAGCTGTAACCCTTTAGGTTATCATTACTAAATTATACTAACAGTAGTATACTGGCAGTGATAACATTATAACTACCAGTACCTAACCACAATTAGCATAAATTTCCTATTATGGACTGAGCAGCAGTAACTTCTAAGAATCATGAAGTCTTTTAAGGGGACCAACAATAACATTTAGTTCGACCTTAAAGTCTTACGTAATGTTTATCCTTAAAACACCCAAACATGAAAAGCATACATAATGCTTAACAAAGAAACCTTGAGGATTTAGGAATCTCTCAATACAATCCTTAGTCTATTCAAACCCACAATACTTCTTATCCATATGACATCTTGGAAGGAGTCATTCTCATAATAAGACTTGTTGGTCAAGTCTTAGTCCTTAAGCATGTATAAGTCGAATCTTATCATTGGTTCCTAAACATTTCCATGAATTAAGCATTCATCATTTTTTCTTTATTCTCGGTTGTTGTCTTTGTGTTCCTACTTTAGAGTGCATATACCTAAAACATACATGATTTGTTCCCCACTAAGTGTCTTGCATATATATCTATCATCATCATCATTATATATATATATATATATATATATATATATATATATATATATATATATATATATATATGTGTGTGTGTGTGTGTGTGTGTGTGTGTGTGTGTGTGTGTGTGTGTGTGTGTGTGTGTGTGTGTGTGTGTGTATGTGTGTGTGTGTGTGCATTTTTCTACTAACTTTGTTTTGTAGCACTTTTTCGTTACTCGATTTCTTGGTGCCCCAATCAAGGGGGAGCATACATCAAGGGGGAGCATTTGCAAATGTCCAAGCCATTACGTTTGCAACCATTTAAGACATCTACACATTTCTTGATATGTGTATTTCATCCCTATATATTTTTTTGTTGCACGAAACTAACCATTGATGTAGGTTAAGAGTTTGCAACTAATTTGATCCATGGATCCGCTTGAGTCAATGTTCAAGGGATGTCATTGTTTAGATGGGATTGATTGAATCAAGACTTCACTTAGGATGATGCAAGCTCGCCTCTTTGATTGAAGAGCTGAAGTGTAGTAAAAGTCTCGTCTAGGAGTCCACCTTTTTGTTTCGACAAAAGGGGGAGAAGAAGTGTAAACAAGTAACTTATACATTTTACTATGAGTTATAGTTTACATATTTTGTCATCATCAAAAAAGGGGAGATTGTTGGTAGAAATATTACGATATTTAATCTATACATTCTCTTCATGTTTTGGTGATGACAAACATGTAACTTATAACACATAACGTAAAGTGCTTAAGTTACTCGTATCACAAATCATCATTCTTACGGTCACATCTTCTACGAGTCTCAAGCTTTCTTCAACAACAAATTTAAGTTCGCACCCGACGTATATCACTAAAGGTATGAACAAACAAACTTTAATTTGTTGAATGATCAAAGAAATTTTTTATTTTTCCAAACCTTACATTTTTTTATAAAATGGGACAAACATTTTTAAAACATATACAAAACATTTTTGTATTTATAAGAAATGTTTTATTCAAAATAAATATTTTGAATTCAAATTTTCTACCCAAAAACGGCTAGAAAGTTCTAGAAAAACCTTCTCCAAAAACGGACAAAAAAGGGATTTTTTTTTTTTATTTTTATTCTAGCGTCTGAAAGTTGGGCGGGCCCCCTTTATTAATTAAGGGGATCCCGACTATAATTAAGGGGCCCGCCCTTGTAAATTAGGAGACGCCCACAAATAAAAATTAATATTTTTTCCTATAAATAGTAGACTGTTTCACAGATTTTCTCACCTCTTTGCACATAGTTTTTCATTTATAACAACATCACTTTCCAACCTTTCTTTGATCACTGTACTTATTATATGTATGTTGAAAATGTGGATTCAATCATCCATTCATTCAAGGGCACGGAGAAGAACTCTCGTTATCGGCAAGAAACGAAGTTATGTAGTTAGTGCATTTGTGACATGTTTTGCATTCACAATGTATAGATCGAGTCCATGTATTCTAAACTTATGTAATAGTTAGATCATGGTGATCATGGTGTGTATAGTTGTTAGATCGTGGTGATCATAGGAAGTTTAGATAGATAGGTGTGAAAGTAGAAGTGAAGTAGTGAAGTAGTGTGGTGAAGAATATTAAGGCGTGAAGAAGTTGTGTAGTTGTGAAGTTGTGTTGTGAAGTCGTGAAAGTAGTGAAGAAGTTGTGTAGTCGTGATCAAGTCGTGAAGCAAAGTTGTGTAGTGAAGTTGTGAAGTTGTGGTAGATTGGTTCTAGCTAAGATTAGAACTCGACATCTAGCTTAGTGTCAGAAATTGATATAAGCGAAAGTTGTGTACGGTTTTCTCCGCCTAAAGGGAGCTTGTTGACTAGTGAAGTAACTCTCGAGTTGGGTACTCGGGGAGTGGAGTGGAGCTAAATGCGGTTGCTCATGACCGAACCACTATAAATCATCGTGTCCATTTGCATTTTCCTTTTACTTATCTCTTTACTTTTATGCTCGCATTTATCGCTTTATATTTATACTTGCAATTGTGTGATGTGTTGATTATATAGTTTTAATTATGTTTATGTCATGAATAAATGTGAATATTGTGTGTTGGTTTGTGTTGTTGTAAATCGATGTATTACTATGTGTATATAACTCGTATGAACACTCATCATATTGTGTCACGCTTGATTGGTAATTTGATACGAAACATTTTGTAACACCCCCAAAAATGTGTCGCAACGAAAATGTGACCGGGGGCGTTACTTCATAATACAACAGCACAAGATACAAGAGAACGACCTCTAAATGTGTCGTTTCAAAAGTAATCTTGTTGATTTCCTTGAAATTGATATAACATTTGTCCCATAATTGCATCACAATGAAAAGCTTGAAAACAACCCAACGAGATTTGATCATTTGTATGTAGGTAGTAATCCACGAATGAAATCTTGCAAATTTAGACTCTAGTGCACATCAAATAATCCAAGCATCTATGAATGGATAATTTTTTTTTGTTAGGTATAATAAAACTTGTTAGGTATAGTTAAAAAAATGCGTACTCTTCTCGTGAGATTGGAATTGATGTAGCTTATGGTTGTCACCGAGTTTACCAGCGATTAAGAGATTGGAATTGATGTAGCTTATGGTTGTCACCGAGTTTACCAGCGATTAAGAGATTGGAATTGATGTAGCTTATGGTTGTTTTTAATTTTTTTTTAGAATGACAATTTTTTCCCAACCTATACCACATATAGAAGTGGCAAAATAGGTGGGTCGGGTTGGGTTTGGGTCATGGGTCAAGATGGGTTTGTGTCTAGATGAGTCTGGGTCGAGATGGGTCTTTTCTAGAAACATGGGTCTAGATGGGTTTAGGTCTAGATGGGTCAGGTCTAGATGGGTTGGGTTCGGGAAAACGGATGAAAACTTAGAAAAATATAAGAAACGTACAAAAAGGTAAGAAAATGGACGAAAACGTACGAAAAATGGACGAGAACGTAAGAAATGGACAAAAACGGTCAAAAACGTAAGAAAATGTAACAAAGTGTAAGAAAACTGACAACAACGTATAATCACGTTTAACAGTGGACAAAAACGGTTAAAAACCATTCAAAAAAGTTCAAAAAATTTAGAAAACAGGCGAAACGATCGAAAATGGTCGAAATCGATGGAAATCGGGCGAAATCGATCGAAAACGGTCAAAATCGGTAAAAACGATGGAAGACGGTCGAAATCGGTCGAAAACGGTCAAAATCGGTCGAAAACTTATAAAACGTTAAAAACGGTGTTAAAAGTACAAAACGTGTAAAAGCATATAAAAATGGATCAAAACAGATGAAAACTGTGACAACCCGAGAATTTCCGTTCAATGAGTTAGCCGTTTCCATGTAGTAATTTGAATTTTTTAAATGTTTCGTTTAGCTTTACCGTTTAACCGGGAAGTTGTTTCGTTGTTATCTGAAAATCGTCGCCGGGAGCAAACCGGGACACCAAACGTTGTAGTATTTTGGCAATATCCGCGTTTTTATGTTTTTAAGCAATATTTAAAGTTTTGTAATTTTTCGTGTTACCGTTACTCGTTTCGTTACTTACGTGCTTCGTATTTAAATTATACTTATACATGTTCATGCTATATCTTGGAAATTAATTCACAAAGAGCACTAGCAATTCCTAGAATGTTGGAAGACATTTTTGGTCCCCCTTTTTTGGTCTTGTCTTGACCGGCCACACTCACACACAAGCTCATAGGATTCAAAAAAAATTTGAAATCAATACCTAGACATGTAAGCATGAAAAATGGAAAGGACATGTACACACAAGTATCCTATAGGGAGATCAAATTGGTCCCCTTTGCCTTGTCCCCTCTCATCTCACGGCACACACTAGTGTGTGTGTATGTGTATGATTTTTGTTATATATGCATACACACTTAACCTCATTCTCATTTTCATACAAACACACATTTTGCATTAGTCTTTCTTTCTTCCTTTTTCTCTCTTTTGCCGAACCAAAGCACCAACAAAAATCCTTTCATCTTTAATCTTTGATCATCCACTTGAAGATATATTGTTCGTGTTGATTGTTAGTTCATCCGGGTAGTTTGTAAAACAACGTTTGGGTTGTATTTGATTTCTAATCCACCTTTCGTCGTGTTTCTTTGTAAGTCATCTTTATATTTCATAAATAAGTTGTACTTTTGCATTCATATGATCATCCCGAACAAGGTGTACAAAGCGGATCGTTATAAAAACCATTATCTATTTTTCTATAAAACTACAAGTCTCAAAGTTAATATTTTTGTTTATAAATAGAAGAAAATAAAAAGTAGTTGTACTTTTGTATTTAAAAGTTCATTGTGATTATGTTGATATATATATTGCTATTATTACGGCTATATCGTTTACTTAAAGATTTATCGTATGTTGAGCTAAATATCGTTGGCGAAAAGATTAAGTAGATGTTGGATTTGTTGTAAGCGTAAGTTGAATATCGAAGAGGTTTAGGTTTAGAACGGATTAGTTGCGATGTTTGAGGAGTTGTCGAAAATATATCGGATATACTTACGAGTCAATAAAAGATGCACTTTGTAAAATAGATAGTTTCACGAGTCGAGATTTATAAAAATGGAAAGTCTATATTTTTAGAAAGGTCATGCCGAAATTTCGTAAAATTTATAAAAGCATCGAAAATATACTTTTATTATCAAACTTATGATAAAATGTATAAAAACGTAAGTGTCGAGTTTAGGTCAACATTTTTAGTTATCGAGTCAACGTTGATGTGTCGGGACACTAAAAGACGAAATACACTAAAAGACGAAATACACTAAAAGACGAAATACACTAAAAGACGAAATACACTAAAAGACGAAATACACTAAAAGACGAAATACACTAAAAGACGAAATACACTAAAAGACGAAATACACTAAAAGACGAAATACACTAAAAGACGAAATACACTAAAAGACGAAATACACTAAAAGACGAAATACACTAAAAGACGAAATACACTAAAAGACGAAATATTTTCTAAAATGTTTTGAAGTGTCGAGACTTGTCAAAACTTATAACTTTCGAAAGTATGTTTTAAAAAGAGATACGCCGTGTCTACTTGTGCTTGGATGATCAGTTCTTGCGTTAAGCGTTATCTGTTGTACATCATTCTTAAACGACAACTATATGAATAGGTTGTCGCTAGGTACCGTGAGATTTTTTTTCGCCTGAATGATTCCTTTGATTTACTACCCGTATAAGGTGAGTTCATCGCCACTTTATACTCGTTTTGTAATAATGTTTTTTATAACTTGGGGTGAGAAAACATGCTTGTTTTAAAACTGGACACAAGTACTTTGCGTGAGATTTTCCCTGTTTACGTGTTGCTCTAATAGCGTTTTTGGTACATACTGACCCACTTATCATGAACGTCAATTCTTGTCTGGAGGACCGTCGAGGGAGCAGCGGTGTATATAAATAGATCTATTGGGATTAATTATCCCTATCCGGGTGAGTAGCGCTCACTACCCACGGGGCACCGATAAACGGATACTATACCATGTCGGAAATTAAAGAAGGTTGTCTTGGTCAGATACCTCGGGGGGCTTGTATCACTAGCAATGTATGCTAAAACGTAAATTAGCTTCGGTGTAATGAGCTTAGTGCATACGTAAATACCTTTTTTATGTGTAGTTGTATTTGCTTATAACTGTCGCATAGTGTTTGTTAACTTGATGGTCCACTATAATAAACGTTTGAACGAAAATATGAATTCACTCAACTTTATGTTGAACCGATTTTAAGCATGTTTTCTCTGGTGCTTAGCATGGATGCTGTTGATTGACTTATGTGGAGTCTATATGCCCGTACCGATTTACCAAGAGATTTATCTATGTTTTAAATACCGTTGTTGAACTAAATTAAGCTTCCGCATTTTAAACTTTGAATCCTTTAAATTGTATTGATGTAAAACTTATTATTATTATTTTCAATCTATGCAACGGTGTTTATTTTCAAAACGTACCCTTAGAGGTCGTTCTTTATGCTTTGTACTTGAGATGATCAATCAAGTCACGCCCCCGGACACGTGTTCCGTCTAGGCCCCGTCTGGGGGTGTGACATTTGGGACCGATAGAGATGAAATAAATCTAGACCATGGTACGTCTCATTTGATGAAGACGCAGTTGTACTAGAAAAGTCCAATCAATGTATTCTGTAAAGGTCTGCTATCAAAAGCTGAATACATAGTTGCTTCAGGAGAAGAGATGAAAGCTGTTTGGATTAGGAAGTTTATTTCAAGGATTGGTATAGTACCAACAATAAATGACCCAATTAAGATGTTTTGCGACAATTCAACCGCACTTCTTATCGCTAACGAACCGGGGGTTCAGAGGGGTGCCAGACACTACCATAGAAGATACATTCTTAATGTTCACACATATGACAATCTACTAGATCCTTTTACGAAGGATTTACCGAAATAAAAGCTTACTCAACATGCTTGGAGCATGGTATTTTGTTTAGCTAGCATTTTCATGTAGATTTGTGTTTAGTATTTGGATAAGGGATGTTAAGTCAAGTTTATTAATGATAAAGATACGAGGTATAAAGTTATATTTAATATAAATTGTGTTCTATATTTGCATGTTTAATCTGTGAATAATTTTATTATTCTAAATGAGTCCGTTGTCGATCAACAATATGGGAATATTGTTGAACTAAGACAAATCTGAGTGATTGGTGATATCTTGGATATTAAAGGGTGTGTTCGAAATACTCACATGATATTCATAAGATGAATATTGGACTTTCCCAACTAACAAGACTATCACTTTATGAATCGGCGTCATTAAGTGAATCTTGTAAGTGATTTCGCTTATTAAGTCCTTAGACTTGAGATGCAAGTAGGTCTTGCATGTGTGGATTGTTCTTCTTGATTTAGTTTTGGTTATCCTGAATAAGGTAACTAACAAGGACTATTTTCAGAAGTTATTATGAAGCATAGTGACATAGCACTTGTAGTCAATATAGAATTTGTTCCTTTAATAGTTGAAGTATGATGCCACTGGGCCTCTCATAAGGTTAATCAGATGTATGCGTGACCGCACCCTAAAGTTCATGTAGTTGAGTCTCGATGAGTTTTGGTAATCTTGGTTAATCATATATAAGAGGCACATAATCGTTAAATAATGGAATGATTTTGATCCATATTCATTTTTAACACGGTATCGGAAACAAAGGGATTGTAAATGTCTAAATCATTTAACCATGACTTTATGAAAGCACACTCGGGTATTCCTGTAAGTATTGGCGTGCTACTAGACCCTTACCAATGTTATTATATTACTTGAGATATGTCCAAGTGAGAGCTGTTGGGATATGTACATATACTAAATAATATATGTCTTGGAAATTATGTGAGCCTATGTGGGCGCACGCGTTTAAAACGAAGTTGTTTTAGTGGTGCAAATGCCATATTTGGAATGCGTATTTATTTTATAATGCTAACAATTATGGTCATATATAAAAGATGTAAAAAGGTAATGCATATCGCCTAACACTCCCATAGTTTGAGGGGGAAGACAGCGAATATTCAAACTCGTACGAAACTCTTCAAACAAAGCAAAATGCAATCCTTTGGTGACATGAAGAACTCGATTTTGACCAACAACAACCAAATCACGAACAAAATGAATATAAATCTCTATATGCTTCATACGTTGATGCATAAGTGGATTAGAAGGTAAACACGAGTAGCAAAAGACAAAGGTGTATGCAGCTCTCGTAATCTCCCTCTCTCTCTCTCAGAGAGCTAATAACAAGTTAACAACCCTAGCTATGAGTTTTGGTCATAGAATACATGGGTATATAAACAATGTTACAATTCGGAAATTGTGAATCATCATCAAAAGAAGAAGTAGTGAAAATACCATCTGTGGAATTTTGATAGATATCCTCAAGGGGAGGTATTTCTGAGTCATCTTCTTCAGAATGTGTTGGATCAGCAAGAGATAGTCCCTCATAAGGACTGGCAGTACTAACTGGTATGCTAGCAGTATTAAGTGGGTTAGTACTGCTAGCTTTGGCTGGTGTGCTAACAGTACTAAAAATGTTAGTACTGCTAGGCTTAGCAGCTCCTTCTTTTATCACCAAGGTCTCAAACTTCTTCCTAAGTACTTCAGCTTCCTCATTAGCCTCTTTTTCTTGGTTCTTAAGTCTTTCAAGGTCATCCATAAAGACTTGTTCTTCCTCTCTTGGACCTGCTCTTTTATCATCTGTTGTTACTGCTGGAGTATTTGTTGAAGAATAAGAAGGCCATATTGCGTACGAAGCAGTCTGAGTAAGTCATCTTCTTTGTCAGAATCCACCTCATCAATAGTCCCTCTTCTGTACCTGCATTGGTTAGCTTACTTGTTGACCTGCATGTAGGTTAGCTTGATTCTCTGAACTAACAGGATGATAATTCATAGAATTAGTTAAATAATCAAGATCAAAAAGCCAAGTTGGTCCTTTTCCTGCAACATTTGGTTTGTTCTCTAAGAAGGTGATGTGCAGGTTTTCTTCAACTCTTTTGGTTTCTAAATTGTATACCCTAAAAGCCTTGCTTTGTAAAGAATACCCAACTAAAAACCTTCATCTATGTTCAGCAAACTTCCAAGGTGGGGTCAATGGTATTCAAGATGTCACATGGCACCAAAAGTCTTTTAGAACTTAAATTGGTACTTACCAGTTAAAAGTTCATAAGGTGTCTTATTATGAGGCTTGGTCACTAATACCCTATTTAGAACATAACAAGCAGTACTAACTGCTTCAGCCCAAAAAGTGTTAGGTAAAAATGAATCTGCAAGCATGGTCCTTGCAGCCTCAATAAGGGTCCTGTTCTTTCTCTCAGCAACTCCATTTTGTTGTGGAGTTCTAGCATTACTATATTCCCTCTTGATCCCTTTTATCCCACAGAATTCAATAACCTCCTTGTTCTTAAATTCTGTTCCATTATCACTTCTAATGGTCTTAACCTTTTGATTCAATTGGTTCTCTATCTGTCTTATAAAGTCCTTAAGGATTGCACTAGTTTCATCCTTAGTTCTTAAGAAAAATACCCAACTAAACCTGCTAAAATCATCAGTGATTACAAGGCAATAGGTCTTATGGTTCAAGCTCCTTACAGATGTAGGTCCAAACAAATCCATATGAAGAAGTTGTAGGGTTTGGCTAATAGAGCTTACTGCTTTGGCCTTACAAGAGGCCTTGTGTTGCTTTCCTTTCTGACAAGCAACACAAGTGTGGTCATTTTGAAAAATCTTTGAAGGTAAACCTCTGACAAGGTTTCCCTTCACAAGTTTATTTAAGTTTTTGAAATTTACATGACCCAGCCTCCAATGCCATTTTTAGAATCATCAGTTGTGGCCGTTTGCCTATTAAAAAGCCAAACCTCCTAAAGGAACAATGTTCTCTAAATTGAAACTGTACATATTGTTTTGTCTGGGGACTTTAAGTAATATTTGATTTTCATCAGGTAACTTAAAATCAGGAGACAAAACAAGACATTCAGAGTCAGTAAACAGAACTTTGTTCTTTTTGTCACACATTTGTGACACAGAAAAGAGATTGAAAGGCTGAAGTTCTTTCACAAAGCTTACATCCTCAAAATCTAACTTACCAGTTTTAATTTTCCCTTTTCCAGTAATATAGCCTTTACTACCTCCAAAGGCAACAGGCCCACCATTAAAGTCTTGAAAGTCAGCAAGGTAAGCCTTGTTCCCTGTCATGTGCCTGGAACATCCACTATCAATAATTCCTTTATTCTTTAGAGTTCTATGTGGATTATCCTGCACATTTAAAAGAAAGAGATTAGTCTCTCTTAGGGACCCAAGCCTGTTTGGGCTTGAGTCTGCCTAGTGGATCTTTGAAAGTTGAACAATTTCTAAGACTAGATCCACCATTGTATATGGAGAGAATATTATTGTTGTATCCTTTTGTTCTCCATACACAACCTGCTGAGGCCTTAACAGCAGTGTCCCATTTTACCCCAACAGTACTAACTTGTTTTACCTTAGCAGTATAAACTTTTTGGTTTGAGAAATTTGTTTTTAGTACTGTTGTTCTTTTGAAAGGCCTTGTTGAAGGTGAATGTGTTTTGTGAAAAACATTTGCTGGTCTAACACCATTCACAATGGGCTTAACAGTATTAACTTTCAGAGCAGTGCTAGTTAGTACTGTCTGTCTGTTAACTTTTTGTCTAGCAGTACTAATATTGTTAGTACCGCTAGCTTTAGCAGTATTAACTGGATTATTTCCAGTTCTTGTTTGTACTGCTAAAGGAACAAATTGATTTTGTTTGTTTACCCTTTGAACATTGTTCCATGTTGGTTTCCTCTCCCTTGTACCATTACCCTTAGACATATTTTGTTTGTTTAGTTCAACTTGTTTAGCCAATTTTACATGATAATCACAATCTCTTATTAAATGACTAAAACTACCACAGACAAAACATGCTCTTTCAGTAAACCCATGCCCCAACTCTTTGTTGTTAACCTTAGGTTTTTGACTATGTGTAGACTGATTCTTAACATTTTCCCTAGGAGTTTTTACTTGCTTGTTAGCAAAACTAGGTGTATCAAGTCCTTTAGTTTGTACAGACACATACTCATCATCACTATCTGATTCATACTCCTCAATGATAGGAGCATCAGACCAGACCTTAGGTTGAACTTCTATATTTGATTTTCATCAGGTAACTTAAAATCAGGAGACAAAACAAGACATTCAGAGTCAGTAAACAGAACCTTGTTCTTTTTGTCACACATTTGTGACACAGAAAAGAGATTGAAATGCTGAAGTTCTTTCACAAAGCTTACATCCTCAAAATCTAACTTACCAGTTTTTATTTTCCCTTTACCAGTAATATAGCCTTTACTACCTCCAAAGGCAACAGGGCCACCATTAAAGTCTTGAAAGTCAGCAAGGTAAGCCTTGTTCCCTGTCATGTGCCTGGAACATCCACTATCAATAATTCCTTTATTCTTTAGAGTTCTATGTGGATTATCCTGCACATTTAAAAGAAAGAGATTAGTCTCTCTTAGGGACCCAAGCCTGTTTGGGCTTGAGTCTGCCTAGTGGATCTTTGAAAGTTGAATAATTTCTAAGGCTAGATCCACCATTGTATTTGGAGAGAATATTATTGTTGTATCCTGGTGTTCTCCATTTACAACCTGCTGAGGACTTAACAGCAGTGTCCCATTTTCCCCCAACAGTACTAACTTCTTTTACCTTAGCAGTATAAACTTTTTGGTTTGAAAAATTTGTTCTTAGTACTGTTGTTCTTTTGAAAGGCCTTGATGATGGTGAATGAGTTTTGTGAAAAACATTTGCTGGTCTAACACCATTCACAATGGGCTTAACAGTATTAACTTTCAGAGCAGTGCTAGTTAGTACTGTCTGTCTGTTAACATTTTGTCTAGCAGTACTAAAATTGTTAGTACTGCTAGCTTTAGCAGTATTAACTGGATTATTTCCAGTTCTTGTTTGTACTGCTAAAGGTACAAATTGATTTTGTTTATTTACCCTTTGAACATTGTTCCATGTTGGTTTCCTCTCCCCTGTACCATTACCCTTAGACATATTTTGTTTGTTTAGTTCAACTTGTTTAGCCAATTTTACATGATAATCACAATCTCTTATTAAATGACTAAAACTACCACAGACAAAACATGCTCTTTCAGTAAATCCTTGCCCCAACTCTTTGTTGTTACCCTTAGGTCTTTGACTATGTGTAGACTGAATCTTAACATTTTCCCTAGGTGTTTTTACTTGCTTGTTAGCAAAACTAGGTGTATCAAGTTCTTCAGTTTGTACAGACACATACTCATCATCACTATCTGATTCATACTCCTCAATGATAGGAGCATCAGACCAAACCTTAGGTTGAACTTCTACATTTGATTCATTGACAACTGGTTCAGACACTAATTCAGAAGGTTCTGTACTAATGTTAGAGTCACAGGTATCAAGTTCAGTTGTTTGAGATTCAGATTCACTTGGTTGAGACTTTCTTGGACCATATGTATATTGTGAGTCATCTATTTCAATATCAGGTCTAGAGGGCAAATAATTCCCTGTCATGGGTGGGGGTACTGCTTGCATTTCACATGTTTTAACAAGCCTTTTATGCAAAGGTGGATTTTCAAAATCACTTTTATTGCTCTTAAAGACACTTTGCAAAACTTCATTTTCATAACTCAAAATCCCACTATATCTGTAATCACCATACCCGAGCCCAAATTTATCACTGGCACTCATATGATAATTTACAATTTTACCAAGATTTTTTGAAGAATGATTCCATTTGTCTACTATTACTTCTAAATCATCTTTTTCTTTTTGAGCTTTAGCCAACAATTTCTTATGGTATGTTAGAACATCTGTTTTATCATCTAAATCTATTTTCATAAATTTGATTTTTTGTTCATACCAAAGTTGACCTTGTTGATGGGCAACTAACTGTGCTTCAACTTTCTTAAGACCTTGAGTATAAGCCTTTATTTCTACGCTAGCATCACTAAGTTGCTCTCTCTGAGCATCATATAGTCTTTTAAGGTTAGCATAAGACTCTTTACACTCATTTGAACAGGAAGTTACCTGTGTGTCTGATCCTGAGCTGTTGCTAGCCATGAAAGCATAATTTTCATCATCTTCTGAATGAGTTGTCCAGTCAACACTTTCTCCATCAACTGTCACCAATGCTTTAGACTCTTCTTTCTTTCCAGTTCTGCTCCCATCTTTATTTTCAGGATTCCATCCATCCCTCCTCCTGTTATCTTCCTTTGTTCTACACTCTCTTGCAAAACCGACAGGTTCTTTTGCATCGTAGCATTCCACTTTGGTTTTATTGTTACATGGTTAGCTGTCCGTTTGGGTTGGTGCAGAGCGTGTTCATGTTATAACACGGTTAGCGTAACTGTGGGTAGTTTAGTCAATAGACATGACGTTCCTCCCATCGAGTTCTATGTTCATAGGCTCACTTGCAGATGGGTAGTATGCATGATGCTAGGGGTGTGCAGGAAACCGAAAAACCGAACCTAAACCCAAAAAAACGGAAGAACCGAAACCGAAAAAACCGAAACCTATTGAAAAACCGGTGGTTCGGTTTTCGGATTTTGAAAAACCGAAGTTTTTGGTTTGGTTTGGTTTTAGCATTAAAATAAAACTGATATAAACCGGACCGATCTTTATAAACATGGGAACAAAAATAAGTTGTGATCAAAGCTAAAGGACAATGAATATGTTTCGCTAGATTAACTTTATCATGTTGTTTCATATACTTCTTGTACATGCAATTTAGGACGCATAATAAGTTCTCTTCTATGAGTTTTTTATGTTTATTAGGTTTTTAGCGTTGTTATTGTGTTGCTTTATAACACATAAATAAAAAATTTAGGATTTTTTTATGGTCATTTGATTCTTGTTGTCATCGTTGTGTCTTTGGTTTTTCTTATTTGGATTGTTTCTTTAAAGCTTTGAAGGTGTTGGTTTATGATATATTCCAAATCGACTTTGTAAAAGCAAAGCTCGATAAATCGTATAGAAACCGAAAAAACCGAAAAACCAAACCGAAAATAAACCAACAACCGAAAAACCAAACCGACACAAAACCGAAACCGAATGGTTTCTAAAAATCAAAAACCGAAAGTTTTCGGTTCGGTTTTGGTTTTATACGAAAACCGAACCATGCTCACCCCTAATTTTCATTGCAATTTTGAAAAGATAGAGATCAAACCTGCAATTTGGCCAAACCACAAGGTCCAAAAATGCAATTTACTCTTTCTATATTGAAAAGTATAACATGGATATGTATTAATGAATAATGACATCTAACTGTACGTGATTGAAATGTGATTTACATTTTTGAAGACAAAATCAACGACTCCCATCACAATCAACACATGTTCAAATGGCCATAGAATATGAATGCTTGCAATAAATAGGTGAATTATATAACTTGACTTGGTCAGTTAGGCTATGCACCGTCATAGTCGGTCCCGATCTGTATTTTTCGGCGTCACATCAACTTTCTTTCTCCAGCGATTTACAGACGACTTTTTGCCATTATGAGGCGACTTTCATTTTTTTAACATCAAATTTAAATTTCATTAATAAATAAGAACATTACATAAATAAAAAACATTACATAATAGTTCCTAGATTATTAAAAATGACTAGTTGCTAAATTAATCTGTTTCGTATTCTGAATCAGATTTCACCCCAAATTCCATCCTGAATAACTCATCATGAGATTGTTCTGCCTTCAAAAACTCCTCCAATTCTTTGTCATAGATTGCTCGTTCTTTTTCCGCTTTCGCTTCTTCTTCTAAGTGTTCTTTGAATGCTGCTTCATCAAGAAGTAATTGCTGATACTCCTTCTCAGTGAGATATGGACATATCTCATGTTCATCAGCTTTTTCCTCGATCGTTGAATACAGAATTTAAGAAGTTGTAGGAAAAGGTGTGGGAGAAAATGAATGATAGAAAGGGGTATTTATAATAAATAAAAACTAGCCGTTGGAATAATAGTCGTTGGAATTTGAAATTTGAAATTTGAAATTTAAAAACATTACATTATTATTCAAATACATAAAAAAACATTACATTAAAAAACAATACAAAATTATTCAAATACATAAAAAAAACATTACATTAAAAAACAATACAGAATTATTCAAATACATAAAAAAAACATTACATTAATCTAAACTTAATTATTACGTCGTTGGTATGTTGGCACTTCAACTTCTGACCAAGTTGGATGATTTTTTAAAATTCTCCAACACGCCTCAATTGTGAAAGGTTTTCCGTACCCCGTTTGAAATTCGGCTAACGCATTTTGAAACAAAACGAGGTCAGAAAACCCGTTCTCGTCCATCCGTCGGACACTATCGTAAACGACACTAAAACAAGCAACTTTTGGACGAATCGAATTTTTCCATTTTGAGACGATGGCATCGTATCCTCGAATAATTCCTCCCATATCTTTCTTAAAGTTAGCATAAACTTCCTCCCAAAACCCTTTACTAAATTGTTTGTCTCTCGTCACGTACGTGTCCATCGCGTTGCACCAAGCTGTACACAACGTTATTTCTTCCGCTGTTGTCCATGGTAGTGTCGTCTGGGTAGCTCCACGACGGTTTGAAGAAGAAGCCATTGTGTGTTTTAGAAATGAGAAGTATAAGAATAAGTAGGTTGAAAGTGTGTATAAAATGATGTAATAAGTTGGGTATTTATATGGTTAAATTATTTAAATTTTAAAAATTAAAAATGTTATTTTTTATTTGAAAACACATTTGGCAGGCATTTTTGTGATTTATGTTACACGACCAACGGTCGTCCCTGCGAAAGAAATTGAATTCGGTCTCCGGCGACCGACGAGGCGACCGACTAGTCGCTACGGTGTCGACTGACGGCGACCGGGTCGGTCGACCGACCCGTAGTGACTAGCCTTATGGCGTTAGTTAATAGGTACGAGTATTAATAGCTTCTTGCTAGTTCTTCAAATATCAATTTACATATAAAAGTAGTAATGTTGACTTTTAATATATCATTCCTTGCATATAACAACTAGACCACCAATTAATTTAGCAAAAGAATGTGCTAGTGATGCAAAATAGTTGAGTAGTTAGTCAGATCGACTCGTTGATCATGAGTCGATGATAACTCCTAATTTGTAATATGAAGTTCATGGCCTATGAAAAGGTCCGAGACTCTCAGTTCACTCGAGATTATCTAACAGAAAAATGTTATGCATGGCTTACTTTATTCGTAAGTCGTAACTCATTCAATATTTTACGCATTTGATTATATATCTTATCTTTTCTTGAAAGAAAAGTAGTATCTTTGACTTTTAATATATGAGTCCTTGCATATAACAACTAGACCACCAATCTAGCAAAAGAATGTGCTAGTGATGTAAAATAGTTGTGTTGGGTCAATTCAATGCCCAATGATCTTTCACTAAGAATTTGAATAGAAAATATCTTAAGTGTTAAATAACCTTTAAACACTACTCATGTCACTGAATGAATAGTCATTCAGTGAGTTACCTTCAAGTGCGTCCACAAAAAAGACTCAACTATTCAGTGAGGCGGCACTCAGTGAATGAAGTCCCTGAGCCAAAGAAGAAGGTGATGGGTTCAGTGAGTTGTGACAATAAGTTCACTAAACCTTATACGATCTCCTCAACATTTAAAGAACCTGAAGACTTAGAGTCTGAAGAATAGGCGGGATAAGTTTGAATGGATAAGATCAAGTACTTATCCACCTGAAGTCAAACTATACTGAATAGTGTATAACGACAAGGTCAGTGTTATCACTGACCTTAAAAAGTGTGTTGTTCTCATTCCTAGATTAGATTGTGTAATAGAGACAAGAGTACGAATGTACTTGTCCAACTAACTTAGGGACACACACTTATTATCCATGTGGGTCTGACCCTACCTTATCACTATAAATAGAGAATCTTGTAAAAGAGTGGCATTTACGTTTGTGCACTTAATGTTTTATCATTCACAAACTAACCTTGCCTCCAAATCAACTATGTCCATGAACACAGTTCAGTTGGTTAACATAGTGATATGTGCTTAATTACACATACCTTTTACCTATAAAAACGAGCCTAAATGACCAAAAACGGACATAAAATGCCAAATATTTGTGTGTTTTGTGATTTATGACTGTGCAGGTAACGGATATTCACTAAAGGACAAAAACAAAGCCAAAACGGACAAAACCAAGCACGGGATTGGAAAGAGCGTGAAAAAATCAAAGTCGAAGACGTGTTTATCTTAAATGAGCCAACCCGCACCCATTTAATGGGTCGGGCCAGCTCATTAAGCCTTTATCTATAAGTCTTACAAGTTAAAAATGGTCCAAGTCCAATCCAACACAAACCGGCCCAACTTAAGCCCAAACCAAAAGTCCATTAACCCTTAACCATAACACCCTTTACCCCTTTTCACCGTTAGTCCTTAAGGACTAACACTGCTAGTCCTTATCCTATTACACCATTAGTCCTAAACTTTTCACCATTAGTCCCTAACCATTAACCCCGTTAACACTTTACCATTAACCCCCGTTACCCCCAAATTATATAAAACCATTTCCCGCCAGAAACTACTATTCCCCTGTCACTTTCCTCGACCCCTGCTCCAACAAACAAACCCATCACTCTCACCTTCAACCCCACTTCAAAAACCAACAAATCCACCTTGGCAATCCTCTACTTTCTGATTGGTTGATGGGACAAGGACCAAATTCAAAGGTTGTGATTCAAGAACTTAGAGAACAAGATAATTGAAGGGCTATGATGAAGCTTTTGAAGCCTCTCTCACAACAAACACAACAAGCACAACAGAAAGCTTGTGCTCGGCTATAAATAGTGTGTGTTTTCACACATTAGAGGAGAGCAGTTTTTATCTAGTTTTTTAATAGCTTTTTACTTGTAACTTTCAGCATATATTAAGTTTGTTTTAGCTTATTTGTATTTCTTTTAAAAGCCTTGTACTCAGATTTTAAGTTGAATGAAATTTATGTTTTTTATGTTAAATTCTGTTTTTAAGTTAATGCAATTTATGTTTTAAAAATGTTTGTTAAGCTAACATAAGCTCTTTTTACCTTTTACTTAAGCTGTTTACTTAAGCAATATAAGCTTTTTCATAGCTTATAGTGTTTTAAGTCATAATCCACCAAAAATCACTCAAAAAGAGCTTTTATGGATGATAAGCCAATTCTGGAAGGGCTTATGGGTTTTTCCAGCTTATCTTTGATAAGCTGGAGCTTGTAGATCAGCTCATTAAGAGCTTATTTGCCCTTGTTTAGAGCAAAGGGCAAGGTACTCTCTCCTTTACATTTTATAGCTTTAAACTGCTTATTGCTTATTTCTGCTTATTTACTGCTTTTCTATGCTTATCTATGATGTTTAATGCTTATTCATGTTTGCTTAATGTTTAGATTTTAGTTGTTCATGTTTTTCATTAAGATTGCATTTTTAGCTTAAAAATTACTTATTTGGTTTGCTTATTATCAAGTGCTTATTAGTGGTTGAAATGTGCTTATTTATCCTTTATTAACACTGTGCTTAATCTGTTTTAGCTTTTTGTAGCTTTTATCAAACTGCTATAAGCTTAATATGGTTTTTAAGGTTCTTAAGGGGTGTTTGCCACTAGCAGTATTAACTCATGTTAATACCGCTTGAGTGTCTTTTGACCTTTAAGTCAAATTTGAAAAGCTCAAATTAAGCCTATAAGTCAGTTTTTACAAGTTTTTAAAGTTTAAATTCCAAGTTTAAGGGTTGATGAACTCATTGTTTGAATCTGTTGTGTTTTAGTCTAATAAGTCAGCTTATTTGAGTAGATCTTTATTAGTAGCTATTAGGTGTCATTCTCATGTTAGATTTTGGTCTAATATGCAGTAGAGAGAACTTGGTTTAAGTGAGTTTTTGTCAATTGAGTTTTTAGTAAAAATCTATCATTGTTCCAAGTCTTATTTTAAAGTTAAAAGCCTAATTTTCAATCTCAAATTTAGGGTAGTATAAGTTTGTTTTAAAGGTTGAAAATCATAGCACAAGCTTATTGTGCTACAAGCTCAATCTGTTTGAGCTTATTTTGGTTTTTAAAACACTTTTAGTAGCCTAAAATTAGGTCTGCAAAAGCCCTTTTGTCTTTTAGAAAAAAAACTTCTAAAAAACCAAAAATATAGTTTTAGTCTAAACAGCCTTTTTCAATAGCCATTTTCATAGCTTTTTAGTATCCCAAAGTGTTTAATATTTGCTTATTCAAGTAGCTTGCAGTATTAGCTATATCTATTTTTAACTTTTAGACTCTAGCTTTTTCATTTATTAGCTTAAAAACTAGCTTAAAAGTGTCCTTGTAGACCATTAGTTATGTTTTAGCCAAACTGCTTATTTGCTTATTGGAGTGTTTAAGCTGTTAGGTTTGCTTATTTGATGTTTAGATTTGCTTATTAGGTTAGGTTAAAGATACTTTTAGCTTATTCAGTTTAAGGTTTAGCTTATAGTAGCTTATGCTCAAATTTGGTTTTAAGAATAACAAGTTTTTATGTCTTTTCTGTCACTTTTAATACTAAGTTCCAGCTGATTATGATTGCTTATTTTTATTTAGATTTGCTTATTAAGTTTAATTAGGCCCTTAGAAGCTTATTTGGTCTTAGCATTAAGCTTTAAATAGCTTATTCACTTAATCAGTTTAGACTTACAGCTTTTTAAGCCTTAAGTCAAATCTGTGACTTGATTAAGCTTATTTTTAGCTTATTTCTTAATCTCAAAAAAAATTTCTTAACAAAAAGTGCTTATTTAAGCTTTTTAGATAAGCTATTAAAGAAGTTTAGCAAATAAATAAACATTATGCCGTATAGGGAAGCCCCAGGCTCAAACCCGGGACCTCAACCTTAACAGCCTAACATTTTAGCACCACTCTCCTCTACCAACATGCCCTTAGGACTTTCCTGTTATTGCTTTCATCTTTAACTGTTTTATGCCTCAAGTCTAGTTTTGCTTATCAGCTTATAGAAGCTTATTTGCAGCTTATTCCAAAAAGCTTTTTCACTAGTTTTAATTTTCTTAAGTTTAGATTACCAAAAAGTATTTTCCCTGTTTTTTTAGAATTTTATAAATTAGTTTAATATTTTTAATAATATTTTTAGATTCAAACTGTTTTTAAGTCATAATAAATAAAATAAAAATAAAAAAAATACAATTCTTTTTTCTAAAATTCTTTTTAATAATTTAGGATTTTTAAAAATTAAATTTGCTTTTCTAGGGTTAAAATTTGATAATTTAGGTTTTTAGTTGCGTTTTTATATCCCCGTTAACGTTTTTAATGCTTAATTCGTAATTGCTTTAATTGTTGCTTGCCTTTGTTTGTTTTTGCATTATAATTGTAGAAATAGAAACCAAATCTAAAATCTTGAACTATTCAAAATC